>JALLOT010004709.1:0-10052 GCA_036939595.1 Thalassiosira livingstoniorum
TTCCAGAATTTTGGGTTCCAAGGAAATTGGTGATTCCAAGGGTTACCACCTCTCCTCCCCCCTCTCCCAAAAAAGTCATCCTACAATTACATGTTTTAATTCAAAGCAACCTAATTGAGCCCAACACTTTTAATCTTCCACACTGCATTTCGCGTATGTATGCTCTTTGAAAGAGTTTAAGATTTATTGTATCAATAAAAAAGATCAAAAATTTTCACCTCTGTAAATTCTTTTCTACATGACCAATTAGTCCATAATTGCTCAAGAAAAAGTATTGCAATCGTGGTTATTAATAGAATGTCTTTCAACAATTCAATGGACTGCTTATCAACATTGAAGGTTGAACTATTTGGATTTGGCAGAGTCATTTGAAATCCACATGAAAGAAAAACATTTTGCGATGAACTTCTTTTCAAAACCTTCTGGGAGCAATTACAAATGAATCAATATCAAAAATACAATACAGGCGAAGCACATGGTCACCCAACACACCCAACTCAAAAACTGTTTGCAAGGTTTTCATGCTCTGTTGTGTCTTAATATGATTAAGTGCATGCACTCATTGTTTGAATAAATTATTTGTAAATTTTTTGATTTGTGACATCCTCCATTCCTTATGATTTTTTGCCACAATGCCTTTGTCTTAAAACATTTTTCCAATATAATTTTTCCATCTTTGACTGAAAAGTCATTCAAACTCCAAGATCAACCATATTTGTTGCAGGTGAACAAGGATTCTGGTGACCAAATGACAGACATACTGATCAATTGTGTCCCGGATCCCATGCCCACCAGCATTTCCTACATTTAATAATACAGTCAAATCATTTTGGACCCAAAAAGATTTTCTGATTGCCTTGAATAGCTTGTCCATTGTATTCATCATGAAAAAAATGAATCAGAGCTGACATCAACATCTCTCACCATGCCCTTGTAGAACCTTTCTCTCATAAAAGGATAATGATCTTTTGTAAATGACATTGTGCCTTCTACTTGTTCTCCTTTGATCTGGGCATATAATATCTCCCAACCATAACTGCTCTGCTATGTCATCATTGACAGCATACTTCTCACAAAGAGCATGTTTCGAATATTTAAGAGTAAAGTAATCAACACACAACTTTTCAACACCCCTTTTTTCAACTGTCCATCAACCAACACTTTATCTCAAAAAAGATTGAATAATGTTTTATTATTAGACTCACTTTTGCATACTCTCATGCTCAAAAGCTTTCCAACAAAGTCATGATCTTGAATGAAATTTGATACAACAGTCAATGTAATTATCTAAAAATGCACAAATGACAATCAATTAGTTGAAAGCCATGCAACAATGATAAAATTTCCAAATAAACAGCAATCTGCTACAGTTATTTCTACTGAGTGTGATGGGGATCCTTGGTAAATATTCATTGGGTTTCTCTCCAAGTCTAAGAGGTAAGACTTTGAGCTTCATGGGACAAGAACCTGGGTAAAAACACTTATTGTCAAGAAATCATGCATAAAACTTGTCGTTGTCAATATTCTCTGTCATCCTTGTCTTTTCATCCTTTCACAATTTATTTTGATCCTTTTCTGGTGTAGACTTTTGCTTGTCTTTATTTATCTTGAAACACCAGATTAGATTTAGATTGCTCTTATTTATTCGTATGTCTAAGAATTTTTGGGTATGTGCTTGATTTTTTCATAACTTGTACCATATCTTAAATTTAAGACTGAATCTTGATTGTCTTCTCCATGGCTGCTTAAGATCCTGTGGTTATTTTGTTCAATTTTATTGGTGTAAGCTGTGTTGTCATGATTCATGATTTCTGCTGCAAAAGGGGTAGGCATCGGCATGGGAGAGGCAAGAATATTTCATCCTTACACCCCATGGTATATCTGTAGTTGAGAACCAACAAATCTTTTCATGTCCATGATAATACTTTGGAATGGTACCAACTGTCTCCAACACTCCAACACTTGTCTACACTTCTTTGTGAGGTTTTAACATTATATGCAATGACAGAAACAGGGGATGATGAGGTAATCTTTTTTGTAAAATTTGACTTTAAAGGTGGCTTTTGGTGATTAGTGTATAAGCTGGGTGCAGAATACAACCTTTTATTTGTACTTTCCCAAAAGCTGGGCAAACCAACCAAAATTTTCACTCCCAAATCTCTCCAGATGGGGTGGCTTGAGTCACCTGGCTACTTCTGTGCAGCCTCCAAAACAGCTTAGGACATTATCAAAATATACACAAACACCCTGATTGGATCACTCCCATGAGACAAATTTCTTGAACTCACACAACAGCACAGTGGTTGCAAAGAGCTCCAGTTACAATGATCATCTCTACACTCATCAGACATAATATTCAAATACAAAAATGAAATCTTTGTTTATGGCCTCATATGTCTCAACATTCCACGTACCATTGCTGATTTGGACCACCACGCCAATGCAGTAGGAACCAGCATCAATGACATTTTCATTCCCCGCCCTGACCACTAAAAAGACTCTATGTCCTACAAAAAACTATTGAAATAGGAAGGAGAATGGGCAATAGAGAAAGATAATTTAGGCATTGACATGTATGGCAAGGATAAAACAATCCAGCTCACACTGGAAAAGAAAGCAAAAGTTATCAAGCAGATCAAAGAAATTTTGAGAGCTTGCTAGACCATCTCTTGCCAGAAGTTTCAAAAAGTAGCAACAAGGCGTGTAAGACATGCAAGCAAGACCATTAAAGAGGGGCAAAGTCTCATGACACCAATGTCAAAAGCTGCAAACAGCTCTAGAAGACTGATGCACAATAATCCAAGAAACAGCAGGAGAGCCATCAAATGTTTGTTAGTTCATCACTGGTTGCATTTTGTTGGCAAAGTTGATGCCTCCCAAGTCAATGGTATGGGAGGGGTAGTGTTTGGTGAAAAGGACCCACTCCTTCCCACCACCTTCCAAATGGAATGGCCACAGGCAATAAAATACATGATGAGCACTGAATAAAACCCACAAGGCACTCTCACAATTGCAGACTTTGAAATGGCAGAATTTGTCATACTCATTTAGCCCTCCTATGTGCCAACTAGCCTGCGGTGTCATGGGCCAAAAGAATAGCATCCAAACAATCTAAGATTGCTGGTGCATTGTTGCGTGTCCTCAGGCTATTGTTGCATCAAAATAAAATGTCCCCTCTCACTCCTCTACACATTCCCAGCCATCACAACTGTATTGCCAACATTCCCTCCAGCTCCTTTGGATCTAAATCAAAATGCTATTGCAAAACTAATGATGAATTTCCCTCACTCATGAATTCCAATTCCCTCTCCCTTCCCAGACCTTGTGGCAAATCTTCCAGATGAGCAACGTCATCTTTACTTGCATTACTTCCACCTTGCAGATGTTGCAATGGAAAAGGGATGTGTGGCATCGACAACCAAAAAAGGATAGTCAATTCAAAAATTGGAACAGTTTGTCAGGCCTTTGGGCCTGGTTCCTCACCTTGACAAAGAACAACAACCTACCAACAACAAGTTAGAGTCTTGTCTGGATTCACCACCAAAACAAGGGTAAGAACAAATTGAAAAGGAGATCCTATCAAGGCACAATCAGTACATTTGACTCTCACAGCTGTTGGCCAGAAGATCAGTATGGACACCGGATTCAACCCCACCAAAACTGCCAACAGCAAGCTCCTCTACCCTGTCAAAGTCATGCTAGACAGGTAATCCAAAACTGACAGACCAACTTAGAAAACGATGGTTGTAGTAATTGACGTCCCTGAGTATTTGGCCTTCCTAGCTCAAATCAAGGGTGCATCCCAGAATTACAAGGCCCTCGGCAACCATGCACTCATTGCATATTTTTATTTGTTGCATGTGGGGGAATACACTTACAACAGTGAACCTACAGGAGCTGAACAAACAGTGCAGTTTTGTGTGGAGGATATAACTTTCTTCAAGCATAACAAGATGGGTGAACTCTGCACGCTTCCACCATGCCCCCCCATTAAACATATCCTTTCTGTGGACAGCACCACAATGAAAATCATGAACCTAAAAAAATGGCTCAAAGAGCATAGCAATCAACTATGAATCCAATGGACATGGCTACCTCTGTCCTGTCAAGACTCTGGTCTGTCATATTGTCCACACACAAAAATACACCTATACATCTACTAAGACATGGGTCTTAACCTATTTTGAAAAGGGAAATTTAAATGCTAGTTTTGAAGGTATGATTTTTTTAGTGGTGTGTTTCAAACCAGAAGCAAAAAGAATGTATTCTGAGTTTGTCTGATGAAATATCAACTTTTCTACAATAGGAACACATAAAAATATATGTACTAATAACTGCTAACAAAATTATTGCTTTTTGTCTGTCCTTTGAAGCAAATTGTCATCTGTGGTACTGATGGAACCAGGGTGCTTGTACTTACTTAGGGCCTATCTCTAAACATGTTTGTTTTTTGGCACCCCTATGCTGTATGTTTGCTTGTTAGTATCAACCCTAGATTAGTGTGTGTCCAACTAGATAGCTTTTGACCAAGTAAGGAGGACAAGGAACATAAGTAGGTCCAGTGACCAGTGAGGGAGCACTTGATTTTAAATTTTGGTTTTATCTTCAAAATATTTTCATGATTTTTTGATGTCACAAATGATGAAAAATAATGATCACAGCATCACAGAATTGCACATGAGCTCTTGTAATGAACCGTTTTTTTACGTGACTATGGGATGTTCCTGTAAGCAATAAGCAATCAAGCATCGAGCCCACAGCCCACGCCCACGAACCCAGAACCCACCCAGTCAACAATGATGCCCAGCCCGCCGTCTCTGCAGCTGTCGTGATCAAACTACTACCATACCATACTGTTTGCCGTCTTACTCTTAAATTTCTCACCAACCATTTCAATTGTCGGCGGAGGTTTTGCCTTTTAGTCTATTCTGAAACATCACGCACTCTATCGCCACGGTTTTTGTCACCATCTATCACTATCGTTGTCGTTTGCCTGATCTTGTCTCCTGTCGTCACGTTGACCAAGGCCAATCCAGAAAATCGAGTCTTAGGTACAATATTGATATCGCATTGGTAATCATATATTCTCCGGCACACATATTACACGAAATTGATCTCTTCAACCATGTCAGATCGCCCACCCATCGACACCATAGATTATCAAACCTATCACGGAACTGAGGGATCGTGGACGCCGACGGTCGTCATCTTGTCGTTGCTCCTCTTGAAGTATCTCTTCCAAAATTCAATCAAATTTCAGAGATTTTATGGCAGTCAAAAAATTTATTGGAGGAAAAGGTTGGGATATCGAGACGAGACAAAATACCAGATGGGTGTGGGTGATGGTGCAAATATGAAATTGAAGCGTCAGGGTTAGACTTGGCTACTTTTTGGAGTTTGCTACCTGTTGGATCGTGACATCATTAGCTTTACGGTTTTGTTTCTGAATGGTTTTGGATCAGTGATGAGAACAATTCATTCTCGTTTTCAAAGTTTTTTCTGCCGCGGGCATGAGAAGATATCACTTACTGGCTTTGGGGTCCAGTTTTAAGATAATGACAGGGTGTGGATGCAGCATAGCAAGAAAGGGGGGGGTATTGTCTTTTGATGAAATGCAAGATTCTTACCGTCGTTTAATTTTTCTGTTGGAAATTGCAGAAGGGTTTTCTTGCATTTTTTTCACAAAGATCAATCACATGCCCTGCGACTTCATGGTTTGCAGTATCGATTCGACGTGTCAAGCAATCATCATACAGCTGATAATGAAAAAAAATAGCGTTAAAGCCTTATTAGGCTGTTTCCAAGTAAAAGATTTGTTGCTTACAGTTTCAACTGGTGTAGTAATGCTTATTGACTTTAGTTCTGTTCAGTGGTGGCTGCTTAGTAGGGGGGGGGGTGCTGGATTGCAACCAGAAGGCTTTAAGAGTGTTCTGTAGAAGCATGACTCGGCACATAAATAAGTAGCGCTGATATTATTTAGCACTTCCTTAACTGGTAATTGTACAATCGATCACTCAACTTGGAACTTTTAGTTCTACTCCATTGAATCTTATCCGTTCAACTCTTCAATCTACGACATTATTTATTTTAGAGGACTATGAAAGCAAAGTTGCCTCATGTTTTCACCAAACAAATGTAAGTAAAAGTAATAATTCAATATTTCAAAATTAATTTTGAACTCCATGTTCACCTTCATGAATGAATACCTCCATTTCTATCTATTGTCAAAAAAATCCAACAGTTGGCTCAAAGCACCATGAAAAAGCTTACGTTTGATTTGTTTGATAAAATATCAAAATTTGAGGTTGTTTTGGCCTATTTACCACATGCTAACACCTCTTTGAGTGTCAGAACCCATCTCCAGCCATTTTCTTTTTTTTGCATCTAATCTAATTTACAATCAATCTGTTGAAAAGATGAGGCAATCCTCCAAAGGAGCCAATGCAGTATAAGAGGCCTTTGGCTATTTCCTATGCTCTGCACACTTCATGCAAAAAGTCTTTCTGGTTTTATCTTGTTGACCATGATTTTGATGATCCATTTTCCTTTTCAGTAGATGTCCCTCTTATAAATATTTTTGACAAGCTGAAGAAGATGTCAATTTGCGCTAACACAGGATTGAAACCTCATGAATGCATCAACATGTTAAAGCAAGTGGCATTCTCAATAAATTCAAAATCAATCAGTTGCATCCACAATTCAATCAAAATGTGCTCAGTGCATTTTCATTGAAGCACAAAATCTAGGGTTCAGAATATGCTTTTAATTCCAAGTGAGGGGTGCAAAAGACCTTTGTCATTATATCTGAAGAAGCACAATGATTGCTACAAAAATGTGGGAGGCCAAATCAACAGCAAGAAAAATGCAACCCACCTGTTTGCAGCAACATTGGTTCAATGAGATGCATGCTGAAGAACTCATTAAACAAGTTTGTGGTAGAAAATAAAGGAGATAGGGAACAAAATTTCAGTGCGAAAGGCAAGATAACAGGAAGAAGCAACAACAATGGAGGCTCAGAAATTGGATCGTGAAGTCACAGTTTATGGTCAAGACATGGTTGATGTTAAAGACACAGTTGATGGTGGAGACATGGGTATCACAACAACTTGGACCATGAATCACTCAGCAACAAAAGAAGAGTCGATTGGTGGGAATATAACATCAGAGATTGATGGAAATCTAAATTCAGACTCAAGTATTGATTCTACAAGTAAAAGTATCTTGAGCTACCCATTATTATTACCTGCAAGTTTTGGAGTTGATGTAGATACTGTGGCATTAGATCAAAATAAACATCTTATTGGTGGCAAGCTTGTTTTGATGCAACTGACAATAATTAAGGAAAAGATAGTGTGTTGGATTATGTCCAGGCATCAAAAGGCAAAACAGTAAAGACTTCAGCATTCATAGGGCATAATGATGATAATGATTTTTTTAAATACAAAAAATGAAGCTCTATGATGTGGATACGAAAGATTTCCTGGGACCATCAAATTTATGGACTGAAGTTGATGATAACTCCTGAGCAAACCAAATGATACATAATATCCTTGCTGGGGAGATATGGCAAGAATTGAATTGAACTGGGAAAATGCAGTGTAAAAGGAAGCTCATGTGAAGTATTGTCAAGCTCTTACTATATTAAATCATCTTTAAAGCAACTTTGGGTAAAAATGGTCCATTCCAGAATAAAAAAATGATTTTGAGCACAGTGATAAAGCCACAAACAAAAGTTCGGATATCAATCAGAAGCAGCAGTTTTTTGTATGCTTGTCACTCATCTTTGGTAGAAATTAATGTAAAAAACAAAATGAGATCAGACAAGTGACTTTGCCTTTGATGGAGACCATGATGAGGGATCTTTCCACATCTACATGCAAGCCCTTGTTCAAAATGGAAATAAAAAGAAAAAAAGTGTCCAAACAATGGAAAGCAAGGTAAAGATTGGAAGAATTAGAAGAATAAAGAAAAGCAACATTTGATTTAATGCCACATTGTGAAAAAAGATTCTGGAGCAATCCTTGATGCCATTGTTATGGATCTGCTGACCCTGAACCCCAAAAGAAACTACAAATAGTGTGAAGAGGTCTTGGATGATACCAAGCATCCGTATTGAAGTGTCAGGTGACCTACAATTCTATTGCATGGCACTAGGGATGGAGAATATGTCCGCTCACTAGTGTAGACATTGTCTTCTTTCAAGGGAAGAGTTGTCAAAAGAAAATCACAAACTCAGAGAAGCACAAAACAATTAAAAATGTCATGGTGATGGCAGCTAATAAATCTAAAAAGGGAACTAAACATCTCAATAACAAGACTAAGTTGAACTGGGTTTTATCCAGATAATTAACAAGGATTGTCTAACCCAAAACATTCAGGNAAATATTCTAGAACCAAGTACATTATTGAACTTTTTGCTGATGCCATTAAACATTCAGGTTGATTGTTTAATGGCATCAGCAAAAAGTTCAATAATGTACTTGGTTCTAGAATATTTCCATTAACTTGAAACAAGACTGAAGATAGTAGAGAGAAAAATAAACAAATTGAGATTATTTCCAAGCAAAAAAGAGTGTCATATCACTCCAAAGAAAACAAGCAAGGGCAAAGAAAGGGCTGCTTTGGTGAAAAATTGGAGCAAATGCAGAAACATCTTCCTAACCACAATACTGAGGCAGTATTCATGTCCCTGAGTGAAATAGAAAAACTGAGCATCCTTTTTTCTGAAAGCTAAATCTCTTGACCAAAGAAAGAGACAGAGTGAAACCACAAAAAAAAACTTGGCAAAAAACTTGATGTGTATAAAACTGAAAGAAAGAGAGACAATAACAATGTGAATGTGAATAGAAAATTCTGGTAATGTGCAAAGGTTTGCAATAGGCACCCAGATGCGTGGCTTGGGGGCACTTACAATGGTTTGTGCACCAAAAAGAGCATGGCAAATGCAAAAGAAGTTTACATTGATATGAATAAAGTGTTGAAGGAAGACAATGACAGTTCAGTTGATGATGCTTTCATCAATGAGTTCAGAGATGATGTAATAAAACTACTTATCTTATGGAATAAAGCATTTGAACTTCTCCACATGGAATGACCTTCCCACAACAATAAAGTTTAGAAAAATATCAATCTGGAACGGGTCAAAAACATTGGGAAATGGGTCTCTCCATCACACCCAAGGTACACATGGTGGAAGATCATGCTCTCTACCAGTTTTATAGTCTCCCTGGTAGTCGTGTTTATCAAATTGAAAAAATTGTAGAACAAAACCCCCAAGTTGACAACAAAATCAAAGAGCACTAAAAAGATCCCCAATGCACCACAACACATCATGTGCAACACCAATCAAAAACCGTTACACAATGTTGAGAAGTTAATGCAAATATCAAATCAGTGAAGCCTGATAAAGCCTAGAAACTGCATCTCACAAAAGAGCAAAAGTTGTCTATAAAAATTAAAGCCAATGAAATAAATAGCAAGGGGGACTAAGAAATGATTGTAACACCAAACCCCACCAAAAACAGAAGATGTAGATAAGCATTGACTTGCTACTGTCCATTTGCTTGAAGATGATGATTGGTGAAGAGGTTCCAAATCAAAATCTTCACAACAACTCCAAAAATACCTTGAAGTCCAAAAACGCAATATGATTGTGTTCTTGCCTAGAGTGTAGCTAGGGTAAAAATATATTGGAATCTTCCATTGACTTTTCCCTGCATATTTTTAGTCATCAACCACCACCACCACTTAATTTCTCATCCAAGCAACACATCAACTTCAAACCCAACAAAAAAATCAAGACAAATTGCTTGATAATTATTCAATTGTGAAATTCATTTCTGGGTGAAATAGAATAAATTAACACCACTGCTTCAACTCCCACCATCACCTCTTGCTGCCGCTTTCTTACTCGGAAAAAACAACATTGCATGTCAGCAATGAAGTCTCCCCTGCCTCCAGCAGTTGATGGACATTTATCCTTCAACCTGCTGCGACAAATGCTACCATATGCAGGTGATTTTTGCAAGCGAGCTGAAATGATTATTTTTCCT
>JALLOT010004710.1:0-10059 GCA_036939595.1 Thalassiosira livingstoniorum
AGAACTGGAAAGGTGTGACTGAAAAATTGTGCTGAGTCAACAGTGTGATTATATAGGAACCCATTGAGTGCATGATTTGTGTGTTTACCAATGTGATTCATAACACAATTTTTTCACGTGTGCAATTTTTTAGTTAGAATAGGTTCACAAGTATAGTATCTGACCAATTTACATTACCTACAATAACAAAAAAGATTACAATGATAGCATTATATGAGTAATATGAAACTACTACAAATTATGATTATGTTTCCTACCTAACTACATATTATAAATATACGTACTAGTAACTACAATGTAAGTAAGATCATAGTAGTAATATTTTTACAGATCTACCTACAAGTACCTATTATCTAGTAGGTGTAGTATTACAAATAAATATCATCAATCATGCATCTACTTACTTACCTACCTACCTACCTATGCACCCTACATATCTACAATTTAACTATTACTGCATTCTCGTACCAAACTACCTACTCCTATGCCGTATACTCTAGCTCTAGAGTACTCTTAACATACAACTATTATTATTATTATTACTATACACCCTGTAGCATGTTTATTAGAGATATGGTACAATACGGTACCTACCTACTGATCTATCTATTACTACTATTACTTCTACATAGTACAATATCATTAAAAAAAATAGTAGTAGTAATAAATTGTCACTTGCCACACAATGGCCAGTGACAACAGTTCCGTCACATGGCGGGCAGCCCCCTCTGCCATTGCACCATTAGCAGCACGGCATTTGCTTCCGCCCCATTGCCAAAATTAAAGCAGAAGCGCATGCGTGGGATAATAAGGTAAGTAAATTTATCATTGAAGGTCGGCAGCAGCAATTGCAACCTCGGCAGCCAGCTCATGCCAGCTGCATTGTTGAGATTGCAATTGATACCACCTCTCAAGGTGACCATGAGAATCTGCTTTCACTGAAATGGTCATGTTGCTGTGTTGACTGCATCATCAAAAAAGGCAGACGTTTTCAGCCCTGGGTGGGGGTTGTCCTGCAAGGATTGTTGCAGCTTGCTTGCCTTTGTCCATCGGCTGAAGTAGGTTGTTGCTTTGCTTGGCTTCATGCGTTGAGTACCACCATACGTAAGGTACGTATGTTGCACAATATTATCATACTTAGGTATGTACATAGGTAGGTAGCTAAATGCCTATCTACTTACCCACTTTTCCCTCTCTGGTGATTCCCAAGAATTAATGTGAAAATAAATGAAAAAATAATTTTATGTTTTCTAGGTATGCAGAATACAGTTTTGTAGTCAAATTGCACAAGTTCAATTTTAGTGTTTGTGTTCGCACTAGGTAACACAAAAATCTGCACTAGTTGGGTTCCATTCTTATTTGTGATCTGTTATTTGCTTCAATTGATTTTCTTCCATCTCTTCTAATTTCTTTGGAAATGGCTAAGAAACCATGAGATACAAGATAGTGCTTCCAGTTCCTCAGAGTCCTTGTTGAGGAACATCCAACTTCTAATGGTTTTGAATCTAAAGGCAAGCCAATGTCATGATGGAATGCTTTGATTGTCCCAGACGTAATTGTCTGGAATACCTTGTCAGTCATGCCATGATACCATGTGTCCCAATAGAAGACAGTGTTTGAATGACATTCTTTAAACATTTGCAATTTTTTCCAAAAAATCCTTAATGATTTTTACTACTTCAGCTTCTCATTTCAATCAAGACTAGTAATTAGATGCTACAAACATGGATCATCTACTGAGAATCCAACATTCTGCTTTACTGTATTGCCCTATTTTGAATCCTCTGCTACCAAAAATGGCAGCTTTGTCAGTAATAGTTTCATCAGCTTCAGTTCCATCTGCCACAAGTTTATTGTTGTTGGTAATATAAGCTACTGCTGCATAGTTGGCTGTTGATTTCACAATATTTTCAATCTTCTTTTTGGGAATCATTAGATTTGTTAACAGTGGGTACCTTGTCTGTTGTTGAAAACCCATCCTTCAGTTCATTTACAGACATAATTATGCTTCAATTAATGCCAATCACACCAAGCTTACCATTCATGTTGTAGTGTAGTTAAATGGTGACCCCTAATTCAATATCAATATTATTTTAATACTAATCAACATCAACAACAGGGAATGAACCACTAAGTTGCATCGATTCACACTTTGGTGACAAAATACTGTCATGAATTGTTAAAACCCTAACAGCCATCTTATCAAATTTTGCTATTTTATTTGTAATTGTTGGCTGCGCTGCTTGATCTGATGTTGAAGAGCCTCCACTGTAGCAGACTCTTGTTTTTTGCTTGTTTAGATGTTTTTCCACCTGTGGTGCTCTGTTTTACTGTAGAAACAAAATCAATGAATTTTCAGCTGATTGTGGTATTTTGTAGTCTAAGGATTTCTTTAATATTCTTATTTTATTTTCCCCTCTGTAACAGCTGCTCCAGCCTCAGACACTGAAGAATAACAGCCTACTGCCATAAGATGCTTGTTTCATGATGCAGATGATAGCCTCAATATCCAGCTCCAATATTGCTCCCCCAATTGGGGCTGATTATTTTTTTTAACTGATTTTATCTACCTTTCCAGTTTGATCAAAATTTTATCTTAATATTTAATTATTCTAGTACGAGTAATATCTAGTCCTAATACTCATTTTACAGTCCCAATATCACCAATCTAATATCCCAAGCCTCAATATTATTTTTTCAGCCCCAATATCATAAGTACCATCTCCAAAATCTAATTATGATCTGACCATGGCGCATCTAATCCTCCAATGTTGGGTGTCTCAATCTTGGCAACTGCCATTGTTGTAAGGAGTCACTTGACATTACCTCAACTCTCCCTGGTAATGGTAAGGGCAAGTGATTCCTTACAACAACATCAGTTGCCACAAGATCATGATGCTGAGAGTCAACAGATTGATGGCGCCATGGTCAGATACTTTTTTCAAGGTGAATACAACTTTTTCTGGGTAGGTAAGTAGTAGATACGCAGGTACATCAGCTACTTGTAAAGTAGAACGTACTATAGAACCCTATTATTAATAAGAATAATACTTACCTTCCATACCTACCCAGCCAATATTGTATCCATGAAAAAAATATCTGACCATGGCGCCATGCACCACCAATCTGCTGACTTTCAACATTGTGATCTTGGCAACCAACATCATTGTAAGAAGTTACTTGCCATTAACCTGACCAGGTAGGGTCAAGGCAACTTCAATGGCGGGCAATTCCTTATGACAACAGCGTTTGCCAAGATAGCGACACCCAAAGTTGGCAGATCAGCAGCGCCATGNCATTGTGATCTTGGCAACCAACATCATTGTAAGAAGTTACTTGCCATTAACCTGACCAGGTAGGGTCAAGGCAACTTCAATGGCGGGCAATTCCTTATGACAACAGCGTTTGCCAAGATAGCGACACCCAAAGTTGGCAGATCAGCAGCGCCATGGTCAGTTAATAATAGGAGTAACTTTAAGGGTAGGTTGAGGCAGTAGCTAGGTAGTACTGCATGAATCTCTAGGGAGGTAGTAATGTATTGTAGACTATTGTAGAAGATAGTATGGTAGTATGTAATACTCCAAACTTACTCATATTATTCTGTAGTATTACTCATACTCCTATTATTGATGCAGATACTATTGTACTCCTAAGGTATGACAGATAGGTACTTTTATCCAGATTTTATCAATAACAATGAAAATTATATTGGGCTGCGTTTTTCATATTGGGGCTGGATTTTCATATTGGGGCTACAAATATTGAGGCTACAAATATTGGAGATATTGTCCGATATATCTTGTTTCCGTAGTGTAAGCAGTTGCAATGAGATGGATGCACAAAAAGAATTGATTCTATGTCAACATCATTACCCACACCATAGTATGGATTATGATGATAATAAATGATGCCATACTTAAAAACATACTTTGTTGCCTTTTCCTCAATGGCAATGCCCTCATCTTTCAAAGCCATTTAGTTGGTAATATCTGCAAATTGTTTGTCATAAAAAATCTTTTCAAAAAGCTGAATTGCTAAAATGACATAGGCAACTGCTACCTGCCTGGTTGGCTGCATGAGATTATGGCCACATTGTTGCATGGAACATTGAAGTGAATGATTTCAACAGCATCCACTAACAGGGATAGTATGTAGATTTCAAAATATCAATCTTCTTTCTGAAAATTATACTTGAAAAATCAAATCAATCTGAATACATACATTCTCAAACAACCCCTCTCAGTGTTCAATCCTATTTCAACTATGAAAAGACAAGCACCAAGAGACATGGCAGATACAAGCATTGCATCCCATGCTTTCTCTGAAGTGTTGCTTCCACCTGATTTTGAAACATTGACTGCAGAGATGGACTTGGTAAATAGTAAATTATTGGCTCAAGGGTGGCACAATTTTTAGAATCATCAGTCAAAATAAAAAAGAAATGGATTCTCTTGGTGAAAATTGCATCAAGTCAAGTGATCCAAAGTTAAATTAATTGCAGTGAATTGATACAACAAACCCAAAAAAGAAGTGGACCCCCCATAGAAAGCAAATGTTTTTAGATAGTTTGGGAGAGGATTTTTTAATGTGACCGCATTGTCAAAATGTAATCTAGTAAACATCTTTTAAATTGGAGTGGCCTTCATATCTAACTAGTGTAGTCTTCTAAGTACATTCCAAACCAAAAACAATCAAAACTGGGAGTACCAGACACAAATTCTACACATGGAATCAACTATCATTTTACAGAGCTGTCACATATGTGTCTATTCTCAATCCTTTTGTCCATCGGTCCTATTCTCTCCAATTCCTCCCCACAGCCCAAAATCCACCACCAAGTAAATTGTTGGACAAACCCCTTTTTCATTCAGTCACCCAAACTTTCATCACCTCAATAACAGCCTCCCCTCCATTCCAGGTAGAGAGGAGGCTTGGTAACGGGCTCAAAAAGGATGTGGTTATGAACTGTTACATGTTGTTGGATAATGAATTGGATTTGTTGTATTTGCATGAATCTGGTGGGAAAAGGCAGCACTATTACTGGTACATTTATCATTGCTGAATTGTAAAACCCAATACTGCCATCACCATAGCAATTTTTGAAAATGAAATCTTTGAAGAACCATAATATAGATCACCATTACTCAAAAAGAAAGGGCCCCAGCATTGTAATTGACTCCCCTTGAGTAGTGGCAAAGGATATGTGCCATGGTTGAGGCCTGACTGCAATTTTATTTTTTACTAAACGTGAACATTACCACAAAAAATCATGAAAAGCTAGCGAGTAACCTTAGGTAAAATTCAAAAATAGAAATTTCAAATTGAAATTGAACAATTGAAATTTTAAATTCGACAATAGAAATTTCAAACAAAATAATAGAAATTTCAAATTCAAAATTGAACAACCAATACAACTCTAAAAGCTCAGAATAATACTTACTTTCAATGAAATTGAAATTCAGAAAAGGAAGGCATTCACATGCTCCTGACCAACGACAGTAAAACATCGCCGTCAACCATTCTTCTTGTCCTCCTAATAAATCTACACTTTGTGTATGACATGCAACACGCAACAGACCCTTCCAATTCCCGTTCTCGTTGGTACAATTGTTGCTTGTTGGTTGCCAATGTGAATGTCTAGGAGCCTATCCAATGTTCAAAAAGATGGCAGAATTTGATAGATTCCACCCACTCTTTGAGAAAAGCAATGTTCCATTTGAAATCATTACGCATTCAGACACTCCCAGCAGTATTGAAGCTCAGGGTGGTGTCAGTTCACGACATGGTAACAAACGCATTGGAGAATTCACAGTGCGTATACTTGAGGGCCACCGTCCTCTCGGAAATGGAGAAGGCCGAGAGCGTGTTATTCGGTTCGAAATGTCGGATGAGTGCAATTTGGCAAGACCCTTCTACAGCCATGGTGAAGATACAGCGTCAACGTACCACACAAACAGCTCGCCGATGAACAATGGAAAGGGGCATGCATCATATCATCGAACACCGAGAGATCCAATCGTCTTTGCTCCATTTATGACAAATACCAGATCAAGAGGTCCGCCGACGATGCGACCACATGAATTCCAGGAAAGAACCAATACAAGTCATGACGATGGATTTACTATAGGATCAAAACATCGTATACCTTTTCGGAGTCAGGGGATATATTTATATGAACTCGAAGTCGGGGAGTCTGATTTCTCAGATTTGCAACGGGACCAAGCTTTGTTAGTCGACTTTAGTGATTTTGCAAACTCTCTAATATCACTTTTGCATTACTGCGAATTGGGAGAGGAGGAATCCCAAACTATTGACGATCCATCGGATGACAACTCCATTTTTCCTCCAACCGACCATTGCCATCAAACAAAATGTGGCGGAAGCCATTTCACGACAAACAGATGGAGCGACCACGAAAATTTCACTTCCTGGTCACAGTCCGAACTTGGCAGTAAAGCGTGGAGTACACCGGCGCAACGTCACCATTACCACAGACGCCACGAACATCATGGAGTGAAATACCCTCCTACAAAAAGCCCATTGTCCCGTGGTAAATTGCAAACAATAATTCCTACGTCGACCTATTGCTGCCGAATTGAAACTGATGCTGCGACCGGACAATCTAATAATGGAGCTACGCGATGGCAGAAACAAAAGGGAATCTTGGATTCCACACATGCTCTGTTCAGTATTGTCGAATCGAATCAGTTCCGCGAATTAACGCACCTGGCCTTGAAATTGAACGTTGGAACGGATAAGTCGGCCAGGGCGTATTTATCAGCTAGGATATGCCAATTAATGCACCAGTGTGCAAATTTCCACGGCCAGATGCTCGAAGAGCAGAGGCGTTCTCAGTCAGCAGAAGTAGATCTCAGAGATTTAAATAGACAGATACAGGAAATCATGGCTTCATCTGAAGCCGAGAGGCGCAATATTGAACGCCAAGCAGAACGAAGATTGAAAGCAGAAAGCACTTCTCGCCTAGCTGATGTGAACGGAATCAAAGAGTCAAAAGATACAGAAATTAATGCTTTAAAAGAGGAATCACAAAGAAAACTGAAGCTTCTCGAGGATAAAATAGAAATCATTGAGAAAATGAACAAAAAAGTGACGACCGAAAAAACAAATTGTGAGAATGACAATGAAAGGCTAGCAAAAAGACTGAATATTCAGGAGACAACGAACAAATCATTGACAAACGAGCTGGATGCCGTTCGGAATCAACTGCAACACATTTCCAATGAGAAATCATCAATAGAGAAGAGTTTACATGATTTGCAAAAACAGCTAACTGCACTTTCCCATTCCAGCAGCTCCCATGAACACATGATGTCACAGGCCGAGGCACAGAGAGTATCCGCAGAGATGGTATCCGCCAATGCACGACAAGCACTCTCTCGCCAACAGACACAACTTGATGATCTTCATCGCCGTCTGACAGCCAAAGAGGTGGAATCATCGAAATACCAAGAACTTACTTCTCGATATCAGTCCAATCGACTAGAAATGAAAAAGAGAATCAAAGAAAAAGTAAATACGATTCGTGAACAAGAGGAGACACTGGTTCTGAGAGAGAGGGAAATGGCAGAATGGAAGCGCAGGGTGCAAGGTTTAGAACACAGAGTGGAACATTTGCAGACTGAGAAAGATAGTACAACGAGGCAGTTGGAGGATGCAAAACAAAAGATTGCACAAGATGAGAAATTAATCCAAAATAATCAACAGGTGAGTGTTGCCTGTTAAGGAAAAATGATATTTAAAACGAGAAAAATATGAGAAATTGACTCTTCCACACATATATGTCACAACTTACAATATTTCGTTTTGATACACAAAAAGGTCATAGCTTGGTTGAACAAGCAGTTATTCCAGAAACCAAAAACTCACGAACCACCAACAAACACGAAGCAAGTGTCATCTCTGTCTCGCTATTTGCCCAATTCGACCATGACTACCAATAAGTACAACGGATATTACATTACTCCGGATTTCAAGGCGATTCGGGACCCGGTACCGACTCCTGGACCAATTCCACCTGGCTATAATTCAATGTATAAAGGTTTAGGAAAATGAAAGAATTTCTTTGAGAAATTTCAGAAATGTTACTTGAAAAGCTCTATCATACTCTTCACACAAAATCTAAAACCATTATTGACACAGATGTGATTGCCTTTAATGCCTGTCTCATCCATGTAGTAGAGCCAAAGTCGATGAAATTCCAATAATGAATTCTTGCCGTTTTGATTTGCCAACTATTGACGCAAAATAAGAAGACTTCGGTGAACTGCGAAGTTGTTTACTCTGCATGAAACGCCAATACACACAAGTCCAAATTCTCTGATTCAATAATGTTTTCGTAAGTTTCACTACTACACCCTACAAAACAGATTCTGAAACAAAATGTTGTCCAAAACACACAAATATGATAGCTATTCACCTTAAACATTATCCCTAAACGTTATATCCGCCGTACTGAATGGAGGCTCCGTCTTCACCACCCTCGCCCCCTCCTGCGTCGCCTGTGTCACCACAATCCTCCCCTTCACATTATACGTCTGCGCCACCTGCATCATTGCTTTGGCCACAGAAAAATCCGTCCTCTCCTTTTCCCTCTGCGTAAATATATCTCCACTCGCTCCACTAGTCAACGCCATCACTGTTGGTCCCGCCCCACTCAAATACCCGCAACACGCTCCAGCATCTTCAGCAGCCTTAATCATTGGATATAAATGGGGATACAGCGCCTCCGCCCGCTGAGGTTGGTGTAATTTATCTTCGACGCCCCATTTCAAATTGTCCAAATTTCCCACTGCCAAAGCGTGTACTAAAAAGGCGACACGGCCAATGTTGAATGCTGCATCGGATCGGGCGACGGTGGATTTTAAGACGTCCCGTGCGACTGAGGTTTTGCCGATGAAGTCGGGGATGAACATGACTAACTGCATCCCCGGGGGTGAGGGGACTCGTTCAGTGACCCAACGTGTGCCGTTGTGGATTCCGATTTGAATTCCGCCGTAGATTACCTTGGGGTGGGGTTAGGGCGTGGAGTGAAAGAAAGATGCAACAAATTACAAGTGCAATCCATCAATAAACATTGACAATCATAATTACAGTGCCATCAATGAAAAAGTCAAACACCATGACCATGGTCTACAATCTCTTCTCTCACCGGTGCAACATTATCAGGATGACCCTCAATCGAAGCCGCAATCTGCAACAAACTCTCACTCCCCCACACCGGCAGCCTGTGCCCCGCCAAAACCAGCCCCGCAATAATCCCCGCCACAATCCCCGCACTACTACTCCCCAACCCTCTCGCATACGGGATCCGGCTCACCACATGATATTTTAATGGGGGCATTTCCTTTTCAGCCGTTTCGTACGCAGCGCGGACTCCCGTTACCATGAGGTTGGAGGAGTCTTTTGGCATTTCCTTTGCTCCTTCTCCTTCAGCAGTGATTTCAAATTTGTCGGCTCTCGAAATCGTCACCTCCGTCCACAAATCGACCGCGAGGCCGATGCAGTCGAACCCAGGGCCACAATTGGCGGAACTGGCAGGTACGCGAACTGTGACGGATTGGCGGGGGAGGGAGTTTTCATCTTCTACGGCCATTCGGGCGGCAATGCGGCGGCGCATTCGTTCTTCGTGGTGGTGGGGCATGAGGACGGCGGTGTCGCTTCCATTTTGGTTTTCTGTTTCAGGGAAGCTGGTTCCATCTTCAAAGATTAGCGTGGCGGATGGTTTTCGAGTGTAGTAGTTGTTGTCGGTGCCAGAAGGTTGCTTTTTCGAGGTTTGTCTTTTGGTTTGGAGGAGGAGATAGGTCAGTGCGGCGCCTATACCACCGGCGATGATTGCGGTTGCCGCTACTTTTGACTTGTCATTGTAGTTGCTCATCTTGAAAAAATGGATGGACCAGCCACCTTCATGGATGTACTAACTACTATTACATGGCCACGTGGAACAAACACGAACCAAAAGAAGTGTCGCTTTTTTAATTAAGGTACTTATGGTTACTATGTAGTACTTACTTATAAGTAAGTACTACATAGTAACCATAA
>JALLOT010004711.1:0-10051 GCA_036939595.1 Thalassiosira livingstoniorum
AAGTGCTGATGCCATTGTGGAAGGGTGGCCATTTTCGTCTTCCAAAAAAAGAGGTCCGAAGATTGTGCGATAAGGTTCGCTATTATAAATAGAAAATATTAAATTTTGGGACTGAAATCGCTGAGTTTTTCTGACGCAGGGTTGGCCCTACTCTGAGTTCCATAGTTCTTCTCCTTTTTGTTTAACTCTTGTTGCAATTAGTGATGCATAGACTTTGATGGTCTTGGGTAGTTCTAATTGTGGAAGAGGTTGAGATAGACATATTTGTTGAGCATTTATCATATATTGGTGTTTGCATACATTCTCCTGTGACTATCTCTTTGGTCCTTTTAATGCATGTCCAATTGATTTGGGTGCTGGAAGTAAGCTTTTGGGAAAGACTGATGAGAAAGTTGACTTTTGGTAGATGTCTCTGAGTGGAGTCATCAATAACTTTTCCATTCTGCAGAAGGTGAGATATACTTTAGTTCTTTTTAATGTATGTCTGCATCTTCTCAAGATTACAACTGTATATTCTGCTATACTTAGGAGTACATATCCAACTGGATCTACTGAAATTGAAACAAACCAACAATCACAATGGACATCTGCTAGGAGTTGGTTGCAATTGGATGGACCTGGTTGACTATAATCATTGATTAGGACTTGGGTGTATAAATCAGTGGTAAATATGAGTCCTAGTGGATAATTACTCCAAATTGTAAAGGATTGAATTCTGTGTTAACAAATTCTATGTTCAATGAGACTATCTTGGCTTTTGTTGTATTGAGTTTGTTATCTTCAGTAATTGCATCTTGTGGGAACTCATGAAGTATGACAGTGTTGGATGTTAATGGCTTGTTTTCATCAGTTTTAATGTTGAATTCATTGATGTATGGATGGTTTGCGTGCAGTTCTTTGTTTGAATTTATATTCCACAGTAGTACAATACCATCATGATTTCCATATCCAACAAAGTTGTCATCAGAGTTTTGAGGTAGTGTTAACTTGGGACAGTGTGGCCAATGTAGTCACAGGAATCTTTTATGATGCATGGTGCTTACTGTTTTTTTATTGTTGGTTCTTTGAATATATAAGTTTTTGATCCAAAAATGTAGAGTGATGATGGGTTGATTAATTGCTTGCATTTGTCCCATAGGAGTATAGGATATGAATCAGTGGATCTGTTGTATTGTACTTACAGGATGACAATTGCATCTTGCTTACTGTAGCACCAAAGTGTGCTGGCAATGCTGAGCCAATGACAAAAACTCTGATCATTCTTTTGTTGATTTTATGTGGTGATTCGGCAATGCTATTATTCAATGAATTGCATGCTCTTGTTTTTTAACATTGATGTCCAATCCATTGAGACATGTTTCCATGAATTCTGAATTCTTGGTTAAGCTTCCTTCCTCATCTATTCTTAATACACAGACTTTGAACCCTTGGAGATACATGTGGTGGGTGAAGTGGCCGATCATTCTAATTGGACAATGTCCTGAACAACTTGGGAGGCCAAATGACATTCATGATGTAGCTTCAACAATAGTAAGTCCTGTTTCAAACATTCAAACTGACTCTTTGTTGATAGTCATCCAGTCCATGTGGAAAATCATGCCTTTTAGTTGCTCTCCTAATTCTGTATTGGTGTCTCTTGTTACCTTGGTTCTTGATGCAATGACATAGTTGGCAAATGGATAATTTGGTATTGATGGGCAAAGGTACTTGCTTTATGATACCTTTCTTTATCATATGGCCAGATTTGAGATGTAAGTACATAACATTACTTTTTCTTGTTGTCATTACTTTATTGATTGTTGGTTCATTTGTAAGGTAGTGGTGCTGTTGAGATTTGGTTCTTATGGGGGAGTTGAAGTGGTGGAAGTTTTTCTTGATGTTATCAAGGCTGTTCTTTGTGGTGACTGGGATTTGAAGTCTTGTGCCATTGGATGCTATAAGTAAGAGGTATTGGATGGAATAGTGTGCTGCTTTTTGGTAATAAGAATTGAGCTTAAGTGCACTTGTATTGAGATTACATAATTTTTCTTTTTGGGCAAAGTAAGTTGGACCTAGAACTTTGATTTTTCCATTTTCTGCTTCAAAAGCAACTAATCCAATGCCTTCAAAGTTTGTTGTGATTCCTAATGTCAATTATACTATTATGTTCTTCCTGTACAGGAGGAAATAATATTTTTAGTCACTAAATATATGACAGTTCACACCTCCATCCACTTGCAATACTACTGATATGATTGCATGAGGATGATTGTGGATGAGTCTTAGCATATTAAATAGTTGCAATATAGGCATTGTAATTCAATGGTGTGAGTAGTTAATCACATTTATCACCAATTGGAATTGGATTGTCTTGAGGTTCCCAATCAACAATCAATAGTCACATACATTCTTCATTGCTGCCACTACTATAATGGCTTTTCCTTCTGAGTCATTAGCCACTACAATTTTATTCTTCAATGCTTGCATGGAATTTGCTTCCTCTCTTGTGATGGGAGTAAAATTAGGTAGGTATGCTTTTAGATTCAATATTGTTGGTCTTTTAGTACTGCTCACGGTGGTTGATGTGATATTGAAATCTACTCTGATTCTTTACTTTTTTGTATGTTTCATCTCATAATATTGCTGTACTCTCCTCCTTGTATTACAATCTGATAGTTTGTGGTTGTCACTGCAAACTTTGTACAACTGATGAGAATTGGTTGGGCTATTGGAGTTCCTTGGTCCTGCATGGTGTGACTTCTTAATTATTGTTTGTAATGTAGGTGGGGTTCTTTGGGCTGGTGTTAATGTTATTGACTTCTAGGAACAGGGTGGCTTCTGTTTAATTCATTCTTGATACTGAAATTGCTTGGTGAGTTTGATTTTTGTTCAAGATCTTCCATTGGTTCTAAATGAATGATTGGTTCCTCTTCATCATCATCATGTTTTGGTCTTTGTTTATTGCTGCTAATGTTGGTTTGGGTGATTCATTTATTTTGAATCACTTTTGATCTGGGTTGTATGATTTCTGTTGAGTTGGTTGCAACTTTGTTCTGTTTTTTGATAACTGATCTGATGATTAATTGGAGTAGAGAGTTCATTGAATTGGCTTTTAATTTTTAAAATATTTTTGTATGCTGTTTTGAAGTTGGTGCATCTTTTCACTGCTTCTGATGGGATTGAGACAATGATTGGCATGTAGTGCATTAAGTGTAAGACTTTGTAGTGCAGTGAATTTGTTGTTGTTTTATTGCCTGATAATTTAATGATGCTTTCAGTTTCTATTGCTTTGCTGAAAAAGAAATGACTAAATCCCCTGGTCCCACTCTTAAATGGAAAATTTGAGAATATATATTGATTTTTGCTGTGTCTAAGTTCGGATTTTTGGACTAGAGTATGATTCATTATGGCAAACCTCTGGTTCATTGTGCTATCAACATTTAGCTTTGTCATTAGAGTTTTGTGTTTTATGATAAGTTTTTAATTGGTGAGGATGTCCTAAGGGCTTGGTTGACTAAGTCTAAGAACTTGGATGCTTCAATATAGTATGGACTTGATAGTGCTGGTGAAATGGTTGTCCTAATTGTTTGTACTTGCTTGATTTGGTATATTACTTGCAGAACTTTAGTTGCACTTGATGCTTTTATTAGGCTCTGATTTGATTGTAGTAGGATTGCAGTATCACTGTCTCTACTTGTATGAGAAAATGGGGGTACTTAAAATCAGTTTCAAGGATTTAGACCAACTTGCTGCAAACAGAAGTTGTTTTCTGAAAGGGCTGCAACTTCTTTGACAAATGTTTGCTAGTTTGCAGGTGGATCCATGGTTTGATGGCTTGAAGTGCTTGATTGAGTCCCCATTGGTATGAAGTGTGAGTTATGTTGTCCTTGAAATGAATCATATTGGTTTACACATCCTAACTCTGATACTGTATATTTAGTTTGAGTCAGTTCAGGACCCTTGATGATTTTCATCTGTATGAGTGATTTTGCTGCTGTATGGTAGAATAATTTTTAACATTGGTAGGTATGGTTCTTTTGACAAGTGATATATGATTCCATTTTTGTGAATCAAATTACATTATACGAAATTCATAGGGCTAAATGTTTGGATTCTGGTTATGATGCTTGCTAGTTAGACTCTGGTAACATTGTTGATAGGCTTGGACTCTGTTCTTGGATGGGTCTTAGATTCATATTACAATCCATCTGCTTTAGGGTTAGATGAGTTCTGTTGCTTCTTTGCTCATCTATTTTTTCATTGATTCCATTCCCTGTGGTTGGATGAAATTTGTGTCTGCTGCCATCTTTTTAATTTCCTTTTGTCAACTTTTTATTCCATCAAGGTTTGCTGCAATTTGCTTTTCTATTTTGTTTTAATACTCTGTTGGCTTTTTTATCTTTTGTTAATTCTGCATAAGATGTTATTCTTCTGTCATTGTGTTGTACTTATGCATGTTGAATGTACATTGATTGTTGCAAATATGACTTCTTTTTCTTCCAATAATTTTTGCACTTCAGTAGGACTTGTTGGAATGCTTTTGTGTCCTGACTGGAAGCTAAAATATGTTGTGAGTTTGCCTGAATATTTGACATGATTTTGTGATGGATCTTGTATACTGAGTCTACACATTTTTGACATTGTTGACTTCTCTAATTTTGCATCAAATAATTCAAAGTTTCCATAGATGATGATGGATGTTGCTTGTATTTGATCCATTACTTCCTGAGATTCATTCTGGATTTTATAAAATGTTGCTATGCTTGGCTTGATTTAATTGATATTCTTTTATTTTGAAAGAATAATTGGCATTTTTTATGTTTGATTTCTTTAGTTGATTGCACCCATCTTGCCTCTGCTTGCTTGATGATGCTGATAATTGCACTGAGTCTTTGTTCAACTTCTTCATTGTACTCTATGAGCACTGTGTTCCAGTCTCTTGTGACTTTTTAAGTATCTTGTTGATTGCCTGTTTGAATTGTTTGGGCATGACTGGCTTGGATGTGAGATTTCCTGGTAGGATGAACTTTTCTATCAGACATTGTTCAATCTAATTTTTTGTATATAATAACTTTTTGATGTTGATATCATTGTGTTTCTCCATGTGTGTTCTTTCTTAATTTGCTTCTGCTATTGCTATTGCAACTGATTGATCCTCCAGGCAAGTTTTTCAGCTAGAGCTTTCAGCTTTGATTCTGCTTTAATGTTTTTGAGCTTCTTCTTATTCTTTGCCAATGCTTGACCTTGATTGATCTTTGCAATTCATTCTCTCCTCTTTTGTCTGCTTTTGCTTTAGCTTGGTTGCATTCCACTTTTGCTTGCTTGATATCTTCTTTCTTTGTCAATTTGACTAGTTCTTTTGAATGATCTAATTGCTTGTTCTTTTCTATCTATTCTGATTCTGCTTCATCTTTGGACTTGAATTCCTTGGCTTTTATGTACATTGGAAGTGGTTGAGGTTTATTGGACCATCTTGATTTGGCCTGTTGTGGTGATTTTCTTGTGTAGGATTTCCTTGAGAATGACTTTATGCTAGGATGGAGAGGATCATGCAACATTGGCTGCCTTAGGCGAGGGCTTATTCATTTTTCAAACTCTGGAAAATTATGCATCAGTGAATTGTGCATTATGCAATTTTAAAAAATAAATAATTCAAACTTTTCAAAAAAACTGTGAATTATGCATTTTCCCTCAACATACATGCACTCATTCACAGGGAAACCAGCCACCACCTTTCAGGTTTTTCAATCACAACAAGCTAACCACCATAAAATGCTGCCAACCTGTCACCCCCCACCTATGCATACAATACTACTTATTAGTATCACATGTCATACTTGCCATCCATCACTCACACCCACCACCCACCACCATCATAATAATATTATCATTATCACCCCTGCCTGCCTTCCATCCAACATTGTGCTGCTGGAATACATGCATTTGACTGCATTATTATTTGATGCACAGTATTACAGCAGCAATGACAAATCATTCCATTGCTGCAATTGTAACGCTGTGCACCAACTAATAAATTTTGTTTTTGTTTGGCCCCAGTCAAGGCAATCTCATTGTTTGCCATCAGCACCACCATTAACAATGCCATGAGTGCCGTCAATGCAGATATCAAGCACAATGAACAATGAATACTTCACTCATGGCAGTCGCCATTCATTATTGATGTACGTCTTGGCAACAACAATTAGACAAATAATACTGCATTAGGCTTGATTAAATTAAAAGTAATAAGTTGGTTTATTTTAAAATAAATAATAAATTTTTATGTAGTTATCTAAAATAAGACTTAGAAATATATTATTTGATGGAGGCAATGGCTCACATGAGGAGCAAGTCTGCCATGGTCTTGGCAGGCCATGGGCCTATGGCCAAAAATTATTATTGTTGTCACAATGGTTCTTGGTAAGTATTGTAGAACTTAGGTATGGTATGTTGCTATGAAATAATGCAAAATTTACAAGAAAATGCAAAATTCACAGGAAAAATGAAAAATTCATGAAAAAAATGCATAATTCATGCATAATTTATAGAAAAAATGCATATATAAAAATACAAAATAAATGGATTATGATATATGTGTAACAACAAAGTAAATTTTCAGCATTTATGAAGAAGAACTAGTGACATCATTCAAAAATAAAATCCACAAATATGTGTGAAAAATGCAGAATTCACAAATGAGTCATAAAATAATTTTTAAAAATGCATTAAAGGAAATTTAATTTAACAAAAAGGTGGGAGTTGGAGTGTAAAATCTTGTTGGACTCTATAATTCACTGGTAGTTAATTGTGCATAACTCACTGACGCATAATTCACTAGAGTTGGAATGATGGTTTATTCATATCTTTTGCTAATTTCCATTCACAACCTTTGCTGACTTTGGCTTTTACACATTTCTGCTGCTCTGTTGGCTTGCAAGGATTTTTGGTGTTTTGGCCAAACCACAGTATTCTTTTTCATTGTATTAGGTTTGATTGGTTTCTTGGGAATCTCATAGAATTTTGTTAGCTATGTCTTTGCAGATGAAGCTCATGTTGGAACATTGATTTTTTTCTTTTTTTTGTGTTGTTTTCACTTACTTTCACCTCTTCTGTTGAATGTTTTTTTCAGGGATAGTTTCAACTAGGATGGTTTTTGCTTTTTTGGCATAGATTGGAATTTTGCCATGTTTCTAAATGATCACTTCAGCAGTTTTGGCCTTAGTACTGCCAGAGTCAATGAAATTTTCACTTGAAATGCTGTTTTCACTTGATTTCACCTTGTTAGCATTAGCTTTTTCAGTGACATCTTTGGAACTTGTTGTTTTAGCAGACATCTTGCATTTGCTTTTTTTTAGAAAAAAAATAATGGAATTAATTCTTTCTTTAGTTTTTTCCAATCATCACTAACTTGGTAGTTATTGTTACTTAGTAGCTTGTCAATGTTGATTGAGGTGATATTTTTGCAGTTTTTTTCTTGGCTTTCAGCATTGGACTGCCATTGTAAAGATTTTATCTCATTTTATTTTAACTAATTTTCAAATAGGAATTAGTAGAATTTTAGAGACTTGGAAAATGAATCTTTGAGCCATCTTCAAATGTTGTCACAATGGTGTCAGCATTTCCATTGAATAATGACTGTGACAGTATCATTTGCAGAATCACCCATTTCTTGTAATTGATCACCATTTTAGCTCATTGATGAAAATATTTCATCAATCTATATTTCTATTCAACTGAGGAAGTGTTGATAAAATGTCATCACCAATTGAATACCAAGGTCCTCATTCAGAGATAGAGTGAACTAAGAAATTATGAGGTTACATTTGTAATCTCATGTAATCAACAAGAATTTGGAATCTTCCTGCATCTAATATTAAATATGAATAAGCTCATGTAGTTTTCCACTAGTTGTGTAAATTTCTAATAACATTTTGTAATTTTTCTCTCAAAAACTTTAAAACAATCAGTAGTTTTTTCATTTGATGCATATGATGATTTTCAAAGTAACATTAGGCTTATTGTAACTTTATTTTTTACTCAGAATTTATGTGAAATTCTAATTCCTTTTTCAATTTTGCTGCTTTTATTGGTTCCATTGATGCCACCCACTCAAAAAAATCAATTTAAAGCATGTGAGTATGGTACTGCATGTATATACCACTATCTAACTTACCTTCTGAATGTACTACTCCTACCTATTTTCCCTACCTAGGTACTTAGGTATTATCTGTTGGTGTTTTATGCTGATAAATTCTGCTAACACCATAAAATGAATACAACTTCTGATTTCATGATGTCACAGCTACTAACAGTGCTCCCAAGAAATAATACAAAAAGATTTCATTTTATCCAACAAATCATGTTCATGGATTGGTTGGAAACAACCAAAAACTTAGTTATCTTGGATGACATTGTGATGAAATGGTGTTGGCAAATGGCAGTCAGCACAGCAGTTGGTTGATGGAGATGTGAGATGACTTTGTTATTCAAATGTTAAGGTTGTCATTTCTGCTGCAGCTCCCCCAATTTTGAAGAATTCCATTGAGTGATGCTATCATTGAAGAGTCATTGGCCATCAAAACTAGATTCACATAGACATAACTGCAAGAAAAGACTTAGTACTAAAAATACACCTTTTAATGAAAAACTTACTAGGTATTCTAAATTAGTACTTAAGTACCATAGTACATTCAAACTTTTAAATATTGGCCTGTAAAAAACAATACAAAGCGGGAAAAAGCTGCCCAATTTCAATAAAATTCTTTTGTTACACAGAGTAAAAGGCTTACAAAAATATTTTTTCTCTGTGAGAATTTTTTTGCTCACAATAATTTTTCAAACTCTACTAGTTGTAACCAGTTTTTTTGTATAAAATACTATGGATTGGAATGTCATTTTACATTTTTTGCATAAAAACCATAACTAATTATTTAGGCCTTTCTCAGAAAGAAATTTCAGATCAAAACAAATTGATCTTTAATTACAAAAAATGAAAGGATTTGGTGGATCTGTTTAAAAATGCAATATTTTGATTTGCCCCATGTCAAAAGGGACCACATCTTTTAGGAAACACTCAAATTTTTGCAATTAGGGTCATTACTGCACCTCCTGAGTACCTATCTCCCAAGTAAGTGCACAATATATGAATGTGAATAATTTTTTGTTTATCTGTTGAAACATTACATTATTTCTATTTTTCAAGATGGAATTCAAACAATATTTTCATTTGAAATCAGAGTGCAACAAATGTTAGAGTGATGCAACTAAAAATAACTCTAGTATTTATTGAATAAGTCAACCTACGTTGACTACTGAAAGTGTATGGATAATGTCAACTGTCAGTTTGTCTGCATTGAATCTAAGATTACTAAATCCCATGTAGGAAACTGACATCGTCATCTGTCACGTGTCAAATCGATGCACATACTACAGATTTTTTGTGTCAACACTCCCGTCAGATGAAGAGTAATACGGGTTGACTTGTGGCATCGTAGGGTTGACTTAACAGAAATCGGAGTCAACCCTTGATCTAGCCGAAGCTAGCAAGCCTTTGCGCACTGCTCTCGTAGTTAAAAATAACAGTCAACCAGAGTGTTTTTTTGGCGAATCAAAAGATGAATAAAGCAAAAAAATTGTTTGCTCCCTCCAATTTTTTTTGCTGGTATAATTGTTTTAATGTCTTTTTTCATCAATTTGCCAAAATAATCTTGAATGCCATACAAAAAGAGGAAGGTTTTCTATTTTTAAGAAACCATACTAGTAACACAATCCATGACAGCAAATTTAAAATGATTACATGATGCATCAGTAAAATTCTTCATCACCATGTCCTAAAATGGTTGAAAATTTTAAGAGGTGCTTGATAGCAAATCTGTTATAAGCTTGTGGATTTCTCTCACCACAAAACAATCAATTTTACACATTTAAGATTTTTATGTCCAATAGGTAAGTTGAAAAGAAAAAGTCAAATAGAATTTTTGTATGATTTTTTTCATAATTCTAATACAGACACACTAGATATATTTTACTTTTGAGCCTATGGTATTTTTGATTCATTATGCTTACTATGTAT
>JALLOT010004713.1:0-10055 GCA_036939595.1 Thalassiosira livingstoniorum
ACCAATGTACCATTCAATTTACAATTTTCAAACCAGGTAGGAAAGGGCACCCTTTTATTATTTTCAAGGCAAAGCCCAAGCCTAACAACAACCCATATGGAAGGAAAGGAACAATTGCCTATGAAATTTATCATGATCATTCAGACAGGCGGGGCAAACATTACCCCCCCCCCAAGGATCAGTGCTTCATCACAGTTTCTGAGACTGTCAATTCAAGTGGCAAACTCACTTAAACAGTTCTCAAAGAAATGATCCTCCCACCAGATATGAGAGTGCAAGGAGACAAAAGTGATGATAAGTGTTGCTTTATTGGGGACAACAATTTTTGTGGCCTCAGTGCCCAAGTTGTCAAGGATGTCACTTTTGAGATGGAGTTTCTTGACTTCTTGATCATGGCGGGGGGGCATCACCCCAAAAGCGCAGCTGCTGGATATTATGGTAAACAAGGTTTTCAAGGGCTTCTTCATGGACCTTTATGTTGAGTGGTTCCTCACTGCCCTCATCAACCCAGACACTGACAATCCAATCCTGTCTTCTCACCAGATTCTTTCACAATGGGTTGTCCAAGCACGGAACTAAATTCCCAAGGCCCTGATCAGGAAATCATGGGAGCTCTGCAGATATTACACCACAGAGGATCTCAAACTTGGGAGGAAAAATGGAACACTAGTGGCTTATCCATCAAAGGCAGTGGCAAGGTTTGTATAGGGGATGGCAGGTCCAGAGGCAAGTGCACACTTCTTGAATGACAAGAATGGCCATGAACCTGAGTTACCCAAAGATGGATGTGGTGAGGATGAGGATTGCATCAATAGAAAGAAAGGACAATGACAACAAAGAAAATAGTGGGGAGGGAGAATGGGGTGAGTGAGAGATGCCGTTGATGTCATTTCTGGTGGACTGGCAAATCGGGCCTGCTGATCTGCCATTGCCAAGATTACTAGCCCCTTTCTTGAAAATTTGTCACCAATTTATTCATGTAGTAATCTTTGTTTTGGAGGTGTAGCAAAATCAACCAAAACCATAAGTCAATTGACACAAAGCAATAAAGAAATTAAATGATTTTTTCAGCAGGATTCACAAAATATTCAATATGCCTGGTTAGGGAAAATTAAGACTGATGTTTTTGTACATCTTAAAAAAGGAGCCTCCATAAAAAACAGAGTAAAAAAACCTGTACACATGGGATACTAGAGGTAAAAAAGAGCTTATACACTTTTTTAAAAACGAGCTGGGCTCCTTTTCACCGATACGTACGGTATGTGCTGAAGGGTAAGTACTTAGGAGTACAATAGTAGTATGTAGTAGTACTTACCTACTCGTACTTAAGTACTAGGTACCATACTGAGCTTGCTCGCTTGACGAGCCAAATATTTCGCAGCCTTCAGAAGTCAATCAACCATGTCGAATGGCGGATCCGCAACTCCGCAACACGAATGAAGCGAAGCGTTGTCTTACTTAGGTACGGCCGTCCTGGAAATCTTTTAGATAGGTAATTGGCCAATCCTGGCCAATCCATTGTGTGAAATTGGCAAACTGAATGTGGAATTTACTCCCTTTGATCTGGCTATGGGTGAAAAATATTCGTGGTAGTTTTTTGGGCTTCGCGTCCTGCTTCCAATTCACACTGCCCCCTACCTCTACCCTATCACCAACTTATTATTACTTAACACTTAACACGACTCTGATTCCGGCAACCGTAATTGCTCTCCAACTCAGGTGTTTTCATTTGACCGCGTGCTTTGCAATATCTTCCTTTTACAACGTTTCTTCTTATTTGTTGACATTTGACCATGCCTCTAGCGGTGCTTATGTTCAGAGGCTCGCAAGAAAAACAGCCATTCTTCAAAGCTGCTGTCACAGTGAAAGATCCATCTGTCACCCTTTCGTCGTTCATTCGAAACCAGGTCGCCCATGCCCCCGAAAAAATTCTGTATGATGACAATGATCTTGTGGCCATCGAAAGTGGTGGTGGATATTGCTGCCGTCAGTTGTTGGAGGACCCAATATCTGAGTTCTTGAAGTTTGTGAGAGATGACAGCAGAGAAGAGCTTCATGTAGTATTCCCATTGAAGGCTTTAGATCCTTTGTACTTGCAGAATAGTACAGAAAGTTCGTTAAAAGTTGCAAATGTAAAATTGGAATACTTTCAACCGGATCTGATCTACAGTCAAAAGATTCATGATCACGAAGAGTATCTGCAAGAAACAGACAACGAAGAAGAAATGGACTCTTCCCACCGTCCTACTTCAAAATCTTGTAACAATGGAACAAATCCTGCTCCTATGGATAGCAACTCTGCATCTGCAATCATGTATGAGAACAAGGGGAGCAAAATGAATTCATCAAAGAGACCCAATGAACGTTCACCCAAAAAACGCTGTCGGGAATTCATATCCCAGAGCCGAAACTGTAGTGCCTTTTTGAATGCTGAAAATGTTAATACAATGGAGGAAAGTACGCCTGTCGCTGATGCTGAACGTGTCGATGANGGGCCTTTGGTGTCAGCAAATGTTGGCAAGTCAGCATCCGAAGACAACGAAACAGAGCCACAATGCAGCCAGAAAAATGTTAATGAAAACAAAAGTGTATCAGCACCAACTACAGGGGCAATGGGATCTGGGTTACTTGATAATGAATCCGTCGAATTACCAACAAAACTAGCAAACACCAATGATACAGCAAAATTCGATGTAGCATCTCCTGGAGCATTGATTGATGCAAACTACAACATGAACAGGAAGACAAGCCAATCGCTTGCGGAGAATATGTCACCAAAGAGAAGTGGATTAGGGCGTCGTATTTCAAACGACACTCAACAAACTTCTGTGGCGCAATATTCTCAAGATTTTTGTTCAGCTTCAAATACTATGAGGTTTCCCTCGGAATTGAATCCAAACGGAAGAAAGTATTCTGTTCCAGATGGGCGCAATGGTGGTACTTCTATTACATATCCTAGTTTTGAAATGCGGCAGTCATGCATGGATGACTGTTACTTCAATTCATTGAAGCTTGCAGAAGCAACAGCAGCAAACGCATCCGAAAGTAAAATGCCAGGCATGGGAAAAATGTCTGCTGCAGAAGTACGTTGCACTAGCGGAAGGATGACTGCAAGAGCTGCTTCTTGGAGGACGCAGCCGAATGCTGCTACCCGCAGCATGGAAATTTTCAATGCATCTCCTAGTGTGCATACGAGAGATGCGTTGGTGCAAAGAACGTTTCTATTTGATAGCTTTGATCATGTTGTTGGAGAAGACCCTTTAAAAAATGCCTCGAAAAAAGATAAGTTCGTGTTTGTTATGATTGCTGTATCGAATCGGACCTTTTCGTCCACTCTCATACGTGGCAAAACTTATTTTTTATCGATTGCTTGCAGCACAGAAGGGAAATCAGATTTTGAATATTTTGTACAACTTTTTTGCAACAGGTCAAAACAATAAGCTAAGCAAATTTGTTGAAAATGAACAACTTCGCCAACGAGTATACTACTTCCTAAGACATCATAAAGAGCTGAAGAAATATGCGTCATCTATGTCTAAGAATGATGGTTTCAGTAATGCAACCAGTTTTGGGGCTAGGGAATATATTAGGGGGTTGACAGTAACAAAAAATGTGAGAATGAAACATAGAAGAAATTTGCCGTTGCCATATAGCACGCAGACCTCTGCTCTTCAATTTGGAAAAAATGCTATCAAATCCATATTCAGTAAGGTACGGCACGACTCCAAAATAAAAGATTTCAATATTTCGCCTAGGGATTTCTTTTTTGCCAAGGCTTCTGGGAAAAAATTACTTCGTGCTGGGTTCGTCCTGGGACAAACTGTGAGCTGCGAAATTGATAGAACCCTTTACAGTCGAAGAATTGCCACAACGCATGCAAAAGTTGGGAAGGAGACCCTCATTTTTTCATGCCCTACGTCTGTAGGTGATTTGTTGAACTCCTTTGTGCCTTTTAACGAAGCCCCTCAGGATGGACATTTTGATTCGGGCAGCTTCAATATCGTGGAGCGCTCCCACGTGGTTCCCCCAAACTCTTTTTGTTTTGGAAAAGTCATGGACAAGGGAGATACCTTGATGATGTGCCGGGGAAAATCGAGAAATCGTGACAACCTTATCTACTATGACCACACCGGATGTTGTATGAAATATGGTCCTCAAGGATTAGGCAAACTCTACTATTGTCGTGTGTCAGATTTCCTAACACAAGCAGAAGTTTCAAAAATGGTTTCAGTTGCGCAAATTTTTAACCTTGATATTTTGCCAGCTGCATTGCTCTTGATATTAAGATACAAATGGCAGCTAAGCAGTGCGTTGGACGAGGAGAGTGAAATGGGATTTGAGCTTAAGTACAAGAAAAATCATGACGAGGCGTGGAAACAAAGCCTTGAAGAAATTGAGAGTTGTCTTGCAGTCCTCTTGCGATATTTCTATGGCGATTGTAGAAGTCTCAGGGTTTGTGATTTGGATGTGATGATGTGGAACGCAAGGCTTATGTGTCTCAAAGAGTTCGACAAGTTTTTTGAAATAGACACGATGATTGCACGTGTGAAAACTCGTCGATGGGAGAAAGAAGTAAACGAAAATTCTCTACGTCTAAACCATGCATTTAGAATAACATCGGGAACCCAGCAAAGGTGAGGTAGCAGATCTTCAATGGTTTTATGAATAGTTATTTTCTCATTATTCAGCCCAGTCACAATGAGTCCGCAGAAAAGACTTATGAAAAACTATCTACCTTCTTCCCTGACAACCAATCTGTCTTGGTTCTTTTCAAGCGATTTACTTTTCAAGAAGTATATGAGATTTTGAGTGACACAATTGCTTGTGCCACTGATTGCTTGACAGCAGAGGCTTTTCTCTCCTTGACTCTGGTATCTGAAATGATATTTGACGGGTCACTACCAACGGATGCACGCCTTCGTGGCTTTCATCAGGTAAAATATAACAAAATGGCTACATGCATCAACGAGGTAGTCACAGAAGAGAAAGATTTTGCTGGAGTTGGCAATGACTCTCATGTAATCAAATTCTTTTCTGCCTTTAACCCTGAGATGAGCCGGTGCAGTAGATCAGAACACAATCGTTTCGTGGAATTATTGTGTCGGGGGATTAATCCTCAAGTTGGTTGGTTTGCCAATGAACTGATTGGGCAGCTGGATCAATTTTTAAAAAGAGGTGGCAAGTTGCGTCAGTTTGCGTTGAACATATTTGAAAAACTGGTCCAAAATCATCCGTCAAGATTTGATCATGTCGTGGATTCATTCATAGAAGAGACTAATTGGAGCGTCAACAAACGTGGCGACTCCAAATGTTAAAGAATGATGGTAAGCGGAAATGTTATTTTTCATCATTCAATTTCTTGATTTTACGTCGTTGTTGCAGCTACTTTCAAAATTCAATGCGCCATTATGACAGATAAAAAGACTGATACTGTTCAAGACACCAAGCCATCATCAGTACGTCACTCCATTTACACTCCTCACTAGCCACATCTTCTGAGGTTACATCCCCTCCAGCCCATCCACAAGTATTGTTCCAAACATTCATCGTGGTAGAAACCGGAATTATACGCCAATCGCAGTAGTCCACTCGTCTTCTTTTCATCATGGTACTATTGATCTTCAAACCTTCTAAAGAAAGCATCCACACATCATCAAAGAATGAGTTAGGCATATACCCATAGCTGTCTGGATAAGTATTGTGGAGATGTCCTCCATCACCTCCAAAAACTATTCCTTGGTGGCCCCCCATTGGGACATTCTTGAATAAGCCAATGGAAGATAAATATCTAACATAGGGAATGTTATTGCTGAAGTAATGATTGTTTTCAAAGTGTGTGAGTGTTGAGTATCCTCCAAGACAATATTTTTCCAGTCAGAGTATGCTACCACTTACTCCAGTGTTCGTTGGCCTAAAGCTGTTTTGTTCTGGAAAACAGGTACGGATAGCCAATGTCCATCAAAAATATCGAAGACCCAGAGATCGTGGCCTTGCTTCTGAGGACCGCGGGGAGCGAGGCCGCCTTTGCGATGCAGAACAATTGACCAGTAACAGTGAAATAAATGAGAGAAAATGCAATAAGACACACTCGAACTGCAACGGTCCAAAATTTCTGCTGAAGATCAGAAAACTGAAGAGCTGCCTCTTACCATATCCAAGCAGTCCCCAGGGTCCAAGTAATACAGACTGCCCGTACAAAGGCCATTTTTTGCGCAAAGAGGCACCGTGGAGCTCCATCCAATTACCGGAATCGTAATCAAATCGCCACAAATCAGTCAGACGACGGTTCGAAAATCCTCCAGCGACGAATATGCTGTTACCTACGGCAACTGCAGTATGAAGCCTTCGAGGAGGAAATGCTGACTCATCTGATATCATTTCCCAGTGTGCTCTGGCAGTGCATGGCTTGGTATCAATAACTAGCTCCCAATTCGTCAAAGAACCATTGTATTCTTCTGGATGTATCGGTTGGGATGAGGAAATCACTATCGTCCATTCCCCGGTGACAGGAAGGCCGAAAAACATATCCACGAGACTACTTGCAGGACGAAACTTTCCTTCAGTGGGAATATCAAATGAGAAGAGAACGGACTCGCTTCCGTCATCTGAGAAAAGCAAGTCCAACCCCGCAGGCCGGCATTCCTGTTCTCGGCTTTCTAATTTGCTGACAAAAATCTTTGCATGGAGAGAAAAGCCGGCAATGTTGGAATATTCAGATCATTTGTCTACTTGCAGCAATTTACCAAAAACTTACCTTCGCTTGATATTTCCTACTCTGAGGAGCGCCATGAAAGCTGGAATTAATCGTGCCAGGTCCAATCAGAGTAATATACTCAATAGCTTTTGGGCAGTCATGTAATATTTCAATCTTGACTTGAATATCTTCAATGCACTCGTCGTTGGCAGATTCATTGACATCATCGAGCGAAATGGAAAGGCGATGTTTAGAAACTTTACCAGGAGTCAACTCAATGGGCAAATTCGTCACAGACGAGTCATTGGTAGAGAAATCCATTCCACTGAAAACATGAGAAGTAATCTGATGAGGATTCTTCAATCTCCAAACATCACCGATAACTTTAAAATCTTCATTGATATACATGTCGTCTTTGATGCTAGTCATTCCTCCAATGATTATAGTGTCTCCATTAGGCATTGTTGTTGCGGAATGCTGTTCTCTTCCTCTCGGCACCAGTGACACAGCTGCCTTTTCCTCGCCGCCTCTGGGGAATGCATCGCTGACCGTATTTAGAAGTGTAAAAGTTGAAATGATTGGGTCAAAATACCACAATTCATTCGAATAGACATTCTTGCTCGAGCATCGCTGGTCACTTTGATGTTCATCATGTGGTTCTTGAATTGGGACCAACTCGCAAACACATTTAAGAGTGGCACCTCCAAAAATATAAACCTCATCATTAATGACTGACATGGAATGGCCTCGTCGTCCAGTAGGCTGCGTGGAAGAATGCTCACACCACGTAAACTCCTCACTGACTTTTGATTGAGAAATAGCAGGCATGTCGTTTTGTGGCAAATGTCGTATGTTCACGTAGGACCACCGATTCACTGGCAGTGGCTTTGTCTCGAATGGGAAGTATTGCCGTCCAAGAATCAATGCATCAATGTTGAATGCTTCAATGAGGAGGCAATATGAGGTTTGGGCCTTCAGGTCGCGTATTTCGGTGGTGGCGTCGGTGCGAACATTGAGGCTTCTTGGTATGTACTCGTGCAGTTTGAATTCGAGCATTGAATTATTTGGACTGCAGAGCATTGCATTGGTGTCCAATTCTTCATTTTTCGACTCATGCTCCATGAAATCTTTTGAACTGGAATAGTCGATTTCCGCCAGATGAACAATGTACTTATGCACATATAACTCCTTTGATGTCATGCGTTGATTCGAACCAGCATTCCACGTAAACGACGCAGTATCATGAGAAAGCATGTCAATCCTCGGCTTGGCCGGGCATGGCATCTCACCCTCCAACTTTTTCTCATCCAAAGCCAAACTCAAATCAACGTTACCTCCAGCAGCAAAACCATTGCCTTCCTCTGCATTCATCAATCTACTCCCCGCCAAACTGCCACCCAAACCCCCACGAGCAGGACAATAAATAGTATTCCCACCACCCTCTCCTCCGAATGCCGCAACAATTATATTCCCTCGGTAGGAAATGGTAGTCATGCCTCCTCCACCACCTCCTCCACTCGATGCATCTCCGTATCCATTTTGTCCTCCTCCACCTTGTCCACCGTTGCGATATCCGCCATGAGTTTCGTATGTTCCGGCTCCTGTGTATCTCATTCCACTCGCGCCACTAGAACCAGTCTCTTTATTTCCTTCTGTTTCTGTTTTATTCATTGCACTGCCGCCAACTCCACCCATTCCACCCAGTGAGTCATTCAATGATCCTGCACTCTTACCACCACCACCAACTGAAATGAGTAACTTTTCACCAATGGGGAGTTTGAATTTGGCTTGGACATAGGAGCCTCCAGATCCGACGCTGAATCTCTCCTTTCTCGCACTTGTTTGGTTGCCGGTTTGAATCTTATCGGACTCACTCGGACTGAAGCCTTCATCGTAGGGGTTGGACAAAGTTGGCTCGTTTATTTCTCCTCTTCCTGTATCAATGTTGGAGAAAAAATGATAAATGCAAATGACGAAGTAATTAGGGGTCGCAAATTAATTTTATTTCGTCATTTCTTTGTGTAAATTTTGAGACAAAACTGATGCCAGAACTTTGTTGATGTCCATGGAACTCCATACACACGCTAGCCGCTCCGTGTTTTTTCGCAGAACAAAATGAAGTTCAAAATACAAACATCTCGAAATATTACCCGGCTGTACTCATCAACCTCAAACAAAAAGCATCAGCGCACGTTAATTATTTATTTTAAATATAACTCACCACCATTGCAACCTCCACCACCAGCACCCCAAACCTTCACTTGAATAATTTGTTCGTACGGATTGGAATTGGCATCTCCTGGCACGATGTATTCTTGCTCAATCAAACCATCATCAGTGCTTCCATCATTCCCATCCGAATATTGCTTGAAGAAATAATGTGCCTTGACTGTGATTGGGGTCGGTAGGACATTCGACTCCATTTTTTCTTTTTGGTTCCCCTTTGGATTTCCCACTGGACCACCATTTTGAAATTTCATTTGATGTTCCATCGTTCTCGAATCCCACGAATTCCATACATCATCAATTTCATCCAATTCCTCCACCTCGTAGGATTGACCACCCACCCCATTCATCTGGGCACTGATCACCACTAACCCATCATTTCCACGTTCATCCACCAACCCCCCTCTCCCCACGGGAGGAAAATAATCCGGATCCTGCATATTCGGTGGTAGAATTCGTTCCTCGTGCCATTGGTGCAGTAGCAGCATTTGCTGCCGATGGAACAACTCTTGCTCGTGTTTCGAAAGGGGATTGGAAGGAGCATCCTCATAGATTGTGAGATCGGTGAGGTGCGCTCGGTTTGGGTCGGTAGTGGCGGTGGAATCTTGATCGAGGTAGGAGTTCGGATTGGCGGTGGTGGTGGCAGCGGTGGTGATGGCGGAGGTTACGCCGCCGACTTCAATGCGGTATCCCGTCACGAACAACCAATTGCTGCCGCCACCGCCACCGCCGCCGAGTGATTCTAGTAGAATTCCAGCAGTGACGGAAAACAAAAATACCATTGTTATGAAAGAGTGATTGTACGCGCTGCAGTAGCTGTGGCAATGATAGAATCGACGATGTGCATTCGATCGTAATGGAATTGACAATGGGATGGAATTCGAAAATTGGTTCGAAAAAATCTGGCTATGGAATTGGCGACGATGATGTAGTAAATGGTGGCGTTGGTGGTGGCGTTGATGGTGCTGACGGCGGCAGGAGATTGTAGTGGCACTGTCATTCAAGAGAATACCATCGAGGTTTGGTGGAAATGGTGGATGGGCCATTTTTTTTGAACTGGCAATTTCGTGGAGACTGTTGGTACTGTACTCTTGAATTGCTATGACATTAAACTGACTTTGGATGCGTGCTACTC
>JALLOT010004714.1:0-10048 GCA_036939595.1 Thalassiosira livingstoniorum
AAATTTATGGCTCTGAGTCATAAGTGGGCAATTTGGATCAAGCCAGCCTCATTTATGAACATATTATTTATTGTAGTATGGTAGGTACCATACTTTTCCTATTTTTTTTCATCATTCGTCATTGATTACATATTGATTACCGCCTGCAGTCGTTCGGAATGAACAACACCCCAACGCCCAACGCAACAAAAAACACCACGGGCCATGAATCAACACGAATCTCCAAAGATGCATCCCAAATAGTGTTACAAGGGCACTAGAATAGTGCCATCTCAAAGATGTGCGACTATTATCGCTACAACCCATATTATGATGATTCCAGCAGCGACGATTACATTGAACCCTTCCGACCAGATCCCGAAGACGTCGCCATCTTTGGCTCTGTCGCCGCCCATTCTCATTCATCCGGCTTTGTGCTAAAGTCTATTAAAAATAACAGCCCTCATCACCACACAGTCAAATTCACCTGGAATGATTTCACGCGCCATTTCCCGCAGGAAATTTGGGAGGGTGGAAATGATGCAGGCGACATTGGCGTCATAGGGGCCGGGAGAGATGATGCCGCTTACAGAAAATTGGGTGAATACATTGGTCGAAATACCTGTTTGAGGGATCTTGATTTGAGGTGCTGTGATATCACGAGTACAAGGATGGAAGCATTGTGTCAAGGGGGGATGAGCGAAAATCGATCCATACGAGTGCTTAAACTGCATGGGAACGGGTTTGATGCTGCGGGGATAAGAAGCCTTTCTCCGTTTGTGAGGGACAACCCAAAGCTGCGAACTCTGGACATTAGTATGACCATGGCTCATATGAACGAAGAAGGGGATTATTATCCTAATGTTGCTGATGAATGCGTCAGAATTCTTTGTGATGCTTTGTGGGAGAGGAATGAAAATGGTTGGCCATGCATCGAGTCTCTTGAACTATGGGCTAACGGAATCAATGATGACATGGTGGCAACTCTCATGGATTCTTTCGCACAGTTCAATCCAGGGTTAAAGGAACTTAACCTCTCATGCAATCAAATCGGTAGACTTGGATGTGCTTCTATATGCACCTTTTTGAATTACCCAAAGTGTTCGCTTGAAAAAATAGATTTGTATGGCAACAAAAACATCAAGGATGATGCTTTGCAAGCTTTTTGCGAGGGAATAAAAAATAACAACAAACTAAAGATATTGAAAGTGGAACAAGAGCCAGAAGACGACGACGAAGTTTTTTTCACTTCGGTTGGTTTGACAGCACTTCTAAAGCTCCTTTGTGATGTGTCAAGTGTAAGCGCCACTTACAGCTCTAACCATAGCATTACTTCTTTTGGAGAGGACTTCGGCATTTTCCTGGATGAGAACGATGTTGATTCGAATCAGATCTATTCCAAAATTGAAAAGTATCTTGAAATGAATAAAAATAGTCCAGACTGGACATTTGTGGCGGGCCAAAAAATGATGCTTCATCATTTTACTGGAAATTTTAAGTTCGACTCGTTGGATGCTCTCACTAAAACAACGGCCTTGTTGCCAGGCTTGCTTTCATGGCTCACCAAAGATGCACATCCCATTAGAGAAGAATGTCAGATTCGCTGTGATATTTCTGAAAGGCCATTTTGTGGTTTCTTTGTAGGTTACGGCCGCTGTCCTTTTGATACTGAGTGTGCCCTTGTTCACAATTATGACTCAACATATCGTAAGAAGGCGTTGGAAACGGCTGCATGCCCCTTTTTTGTGGACGGTTCATGCATCATGGGGGAGAAATGCCTTTTCAAACATGTGGAACTTGAGGGGCAAATTGCAGAATATGACCAGACGAAACTCTCAGCGGTTTACCGGATACTTTTGAGGAATGCTCACAAGTTATGCGAGCAGCGGAGATCTGATGCCCCTTTTCAAGGAACAAAGAAACGAAGAATTGAGTGATTTCTTTTGGAAAAGGGGTGATTTTGCAATTCATCCTTTTTGGCTGCTGTGTTGGCGTGATACACTTCAACTCTCCTTTTGTAAGTAGTACTTAGATGTGATCTGGCTATACGCCCGAAGACCCCCCTCAGAATCTGAATCATTAGTCTTCTTGGTATCAAGTACGAGATCGTTTGTGTTTTAAAAGTGGGACGCCACTTCGATGTTAATGTACTCAATAGTTGGTAAAGCGTCCGTTTACAGAAATGTGACTTTTCTATGAAGTGTGCAATTAGTACCAACAATAACTACGGATAATCAGTGCTTCCTCCTTTAAACGTAGTCAAGACATAAGTATGTATTACCCCATTTGATGTAGGCCCAACTTTTACTTCTACAAAAGCAGGAACCAAATGAAGTAAATATTGAACATTCGACCCAAACAGCATGTTATAACCACCATAAATCTATTTTTAAGTGTTTTTCTATCTATAGTCTGTCTCGTAAGTTCTTTACTGACATGAAAAAAATGAAAGAAGTGATAGTAATAAGTGTGGATCAGTCCGATGCTTGCATCATCGGGGCATGAGCACACAGTTGATATGTCACATGGACGATTATACACGCCATATTTGCACATTCTATTGCTTGGTTCAACACTTGGCACAAGTTTCTGGGCAGCAGTCGCCATAATTTCTGCACCTTCCCCAACATTTACGTTTTACCCATCTGCAGTTTCGAATTCGATTTCGTCTAGTCAAGAAGAATTGGACGTCCGTCGAAACTTCAGGAGTGCATGTGCTCACAGCGTTGGACGGTTTGGTAGGAGAAGGAGTCGGAGAGTTTGTCGGTGAGTTTGTTATCAAATTGCCACTCTCTTGAGTTCCTTCATTGCCAGTTGGACCTTTTGTTGGGGTGGCAGTTGGAGATTTAGTAGGACTATTCGTAGGAGCTTCGGTGGTCTCAAGACCTACAAATTCAAATGAGGCACCTTCTAGTAATTCACAAGCATTCTCCAACACTTCCAGGTGCATCCTTTCAGAGTCGAAGAAGCGCTCTCGTTTTGCATCAATGCTGAAATGCCTTAGGCCGGTGCTTTCACTGGAGTAACCAGCTTCATTTTCGTTGTTGAGGCTGCCTGTTTTTTCATCATCCTTCTCTATGCTTGCAATTCCATTGTCAGTCTTGCTGAGATAATGATCGATGTCAAAGTTGCTCAATGCGCTTGGTTTATTGGGTTCAGACTTCCTTGAAGTCTTTTCTTGTGCAGCCTCAAGAGCAAAATCTCTCAATCGCCTTTGACCAGAGCTCTCGTCTCGTTTGCAACTTTTGGGACTCAGTGCTGGATCACCTCCTTCATCTTCAAAGCCATCACAAATAGTCTCTTCTATCCATCCAGTCGTCTCTCGGAGACGAGAGTAAACACCCGGATATTGGGGAAGAGCGCAGCCGAGACCCCAGGAGATGACTCCCACTTGGGTCCATATCCTTTCGACGTTGCTAGAGTCACTTCCCGGAGCACTTGGGATGGGCATTTGTACAATCATTGGCCCGCCACTATCTCCACTGCAAGCGTCTTGCTTCTCCGCCACATCAGATGCGCACATCATATCCCTTGTGACTATTCTGCCTTCTTGCCCTTCCATCCATGGCTTGCTGTCCGGAGCAATGGGCAGGTTTTGAGGAGACTTGCCATATAATTCATCGCATTTGTCGTTGGGTACATAATGCACGTCGGCCATTTTGAGAGACGAGTAGCTCATGGTGCTACCAGAATAGTAAATGGATCCGAATCCGAGAATAGTGAATGTAGTTAGTTCTTCGGCTAACGAGGGCGATGCGCTGCTGTCTTGAAGCGCATCACATGTCATGCGGCTATCATCAACGTCCTCGTCTTCTTCAGGGCGATGCAATCTCATAATTGGCGGCTTGGTCCAATCAATGCTTTCAAAATCTACCAAGTCCCAATATTCTTCCATGCTGCTCTCGTCAACCTCCGTCTGTACCTCCAAATGCGTCCCCTCAATCCTAACCAATCCTACATCCCACCCAAAATAGTTTAAATCATAGTAAGGATGAACCACACTCTCCAGTATCCGGTGTAGTTTGACTTCCCCCGAACCTTTGTCGTAAATGTCGACATACTGCTCGCTTCCCAACAGACAATGAGCTGCCGTCAAAACAATGTTCGGCGTTATTAGCGAGCCCCCACAAAAGAATGAGTAGGAATATGGCTGGACATCGGGGTCGTTGCCTGGGTAAAATGCATGGATGCGGGCAATATGAGGTTGAGATTGCCGAGAAGTGTCCTCGCCATTTATAATTTTTGTTGATTGGTGATGGGGGGTGTGAGTCTCATCTTCTTCATCATGTTCGTCGCTGCCGGCGTTGGTTGTGACAGACACTGGCAAGGGTCTGTCCAAATTGGCCACGATATTATCATGATTTCTAATTCGTTGTCGCAAAATTGAAGGAGAGAAGTTGATAGACTGTGCAGACTGGGGTACAAGAAGCTGCCTCGCCGAAGACGGCGACAACTGGCGATGTGGATACTGTTGATGCTGTTGGACGACCTCGCAATTGACAGCTGTTGCAACTGCAAGTGCCACTGAGAAAGATACCATTGGTAATGACATTGTCAGGTTAGATAGTACCACTTGAATCTACTTGAATAATGAAGAGTTAGTGGCTACCATAGGGCTCGTGCTCATCAGTGCCGCCGACACAATTCAGTTTCGCCGATAATAATATTGATCCACCTTTTCAGACCACCTTTCGTCGTCATTGAAGAAAATGAAGAGGCATTATGGTAGTACAATATGAATGATATTATCAATGCATTCACTTCTGGTACTCAGAAACCAGCCTAAACCAGCCCATGAAAAGACCGCGGTTGACATCAAATTCTCAATTGTACAATATGGTACAATACAATAGTATTGTACCATACAATAACGTGCTGCATGCAACGACGCAGCGCACCATAATGACAAACTATTGTACTCTATGACAAAAAATGACACCATATTAACCATTGGCCACAGGGTCGCAATGAAGAATTGCGAGAACCATGGCCGCAATCTGCCACAACACTGCACAACATCTCCAATTTTTAGATAATTCTGCCACAAGAAATCCAAGCAAGAGGAAAAAGTCAGAGCATTTTACGTTTTCTCAAGTGGTTTGGTATTGTACTAGTACCGCGTGTTATTCTGTGTTATTAAAAGCAAGGTAAGGTTGTATGTAGGACAATAAGTAGGTACTGTAGTCTTGAATTGCTATGACGTTATTATCTTGGCCAAAAATAAATATTTTTCAATTCTGATTTTTACTGCCCAATATAGAAGACCTTTGAGTAAACTTTTGGTAAAAGAATTTTGGAAGAGATTCGATGAATATTGGCTGAGATTTTGACATTACAATTTAAATACCACCTCAAAATAAGGAAAATTTGTTATTTTAGAGTACTTTTTCGTAAAATTTGTAAATCAAACTCTTGAGTTGAATTTGATCACAAAAACTGCATTTTTTATTTCAGTATCTATGATACCTTTAGTTTTCATGGGGTTTTCCAGTGCAAGGCTTACACAAATCACACATATGTAAAAATTAGTATAAAATATACATAAACAGGTGCCATCTGGAACCAAATCGTCACACATCCGTTCAGCACAAAAATCTTTAAAATTACCTACTTTATTGTCTTTGCACTATGGATCACCATGGTACCATAAACTGGAAGTCTTCATTCAAAGGCAGAACAGAAGGCAGTGGTTGATGTGTCAAAGCAAAAGAAGTTCTGTTTCAGGCCAACTTTGCCTGGATCTACAAGTGTGAGTAATACAAAACCTCAGAAAAAACTACAAGTAATTCAAGACTGAAATCAAAGACTCTATTTTGTGGCACACAGCAAGAAATAACAAAACAAGGCAAGAATCTAGTTTACTTTAAGGAAACTCTAAAATTTGGTATTAGCTGAAAGGAAGACAATGATACCACCAAGGACAATAACATTTAACTCTGACTGAGAGCTTTGGCAATGCCATGCTAGCAATCATCATCTTAAACAAGGTAACAAGACACAGTTAGGAAGGTGTGGAAAAAACAAACAAAAAACATTGGATAATGTTTTTGAAAGGAAAAATAAAGTATACAGTGTTATTGTTTGAGATGGAGACAGAAATAGCATGCCAGCTAATGCCGGAGCAAAAGGGGAGTGGAACTAGCCCCAGAGGTTGCATCAAGACTTTCCTGTGTCAGTGCATTCTTTGTGGTTGTGAGAGAAATGATAATGAGGAGGGATGCTGAGGAAAAGAAGGAATGGGCTTCCTAACCAAAATACTGCAGCTGCAATGAACCAAAACCTCCCTGAGTCTTAGAAGTGGAACCTCCCCTGATCTCCAAGCCACAGAAGCAGAGCTTCCCTGAAGCACTTTGGACAAAGTGGCTGATGGAGATGATGAAAAGAAAGAGGTAGACATTATTGAAAGAGACTCCTTCATTGGAAATTTGATATTGTATTTAAGAAAATCAGTTCATAGCTTACCAATAGTCAACATCAATTAGTCAGGAAACTAACTCCTATTTATGTCTCTGCTTATCAATTAGACCTTTACAAGCATAGAAAAAGATACAGGGGCACCATTAGTGAAAGGTTATGATGACATTGTTAATGATAAATTGATAGAAATGACTTACTGTCTGAAGCATCAAAGCCTTTGATGAACCAACTGGAGTCAATTTAAATCTCCCCCCCACATACTAATTGCATGAACAACCATCAAAAGGACAACAAAAGCTTTTGCAGCTGGCACAAGAGTGTCAGTTTGTTCAATGGAGGGGTGAATAAATGATACCTTGATGCTGCCCTCAACCAAGAACAATCATCAGAACGGCACTTCTCCATCAACAAATATGACCCAATATCAAACATATCTATATTTTGAAAACATTGCCATCTACATTGCTGCTTGAACAGAAAAGATTTGGGGAGCTTGGGAAAAGAACCACAGTTGGGTAGGCTCAAGGGAGGGTGAATGCTGTCCCAGGGTTGCCAATACCTGGTTCTTCATCGATTGGACCAAAAACACAACTCGAAGTGGTGCATCACGACCAAAACATGGCAGCAGGGGCACAACCATCACTGCAAGGGACAATTACTTGTCTTTCAGCAGCAGGAATCTGTAACAAGATGGTGATGGTAACAACAAGACAAAAGAACTGTTACTGTTAGCATCAAATTTGCACAATCAATGTTGGGTGTCAAAAATGATGCTCACCGTGTATTGTATAGTTTTGTTTGATGGCAGCGGAAGGAGGCATAAACAGGCAGCAGAAGAGTGATCAGTTTGATGCCTCTGTTAGTTTGGGCTGTCTTTTGTTGCCGGCATGTGTTGGGACAATGAGTTTAACCCAGGTTCACGGTGGACAATGGTGATGATGTTGATGACAGCAGAGATCCATATTTATTGCAATCGTGCATGCAAGGAATGCCATGTTCTCAGCCTACCTTTCACTTTCATATCTCTTGGATTCCTTCAAACTGCAGGCAGAAGAGGTGATGAGTAAGCTGCAGTTCAAAGGAGTCCGTAAGATATTGGCTACTTGTTCAGAACATGACAATCCGCCAATGACAATGTTTGCTAGTAATTTGTGCTAACAAAATGGTGGCGGGTCATCATGGCCCTCAGAAAATGAGTTTTCATTAGAGTATCTGTGTGCAAAAATTTTACTAGTAGATAACACTAACTGGAAGACTCCATGAAAATGAAAGGTAACAGGTTCTATTATATGGTACGCTAAAAATTTCACATACCTTCTGATAAAATCTAGGTTGTGAAATAATTTAGGACAAAATTGATTTATGATTATAATCCAAAATTCAAATAATGGATCTTTTTTGGATCTTTTTCTTTAAATACTGGTGCAATTGGTGTTACTTTTGATGAACTTCTTGTTGCATTTTGAGGTTATTACTCATTATTTGGTGTGATATCTACTTGGTTTTATCCCTAGATGACTTTGAAAATTGAATTTGTCATAGCAATACAAGACTACAGTAGTAGAGCATAGGAGTACTTGGTCTGTCCCTCATAAAATTGACAAATTCAAGTTTTAGCCGGGACTAAGCTCAATACTTGCTCTAGATGTAGTTTTATTATGCAAATCTGATTCTTCTCTTTTTTAACTTTTTAATGAGGTATCACACCCTAGGGGTTTTTCCATGGCAACATGTTCCACGCATGGCCCATCCGGCTCGTAACTTGTAAGTAAGTAGTAGTATAGTAGTAGATACTGAGTAGATAAGGTAGGAGGTGTGTATTAGAAGCCTATTTTTGTATGGTACTTAGGAGTAAGAAGTCTACCATACCTGTCAAGGAGATCCAAAAAGAAATGCCTTTCTACAAATTGCAAAATAGGCTGTCCATCCAGCTATGCAAAATACATATCCTTTGATAAAACACTAACAAAATGAACAATTTATCTACATAGTATATATTCCCATGTTGAATAACTGCATGAATATGAAAAAAATGTGCATGCTGATGCAATCTAGTCATGGGTGTGCATTAAAGAATAAACAACTTGATCGCTACACACATTTTTATGCATTTTCAATGCAAAAAATGCAAAACTACCTTCTTTTTGTTATTAATATTTTTGGAGTTTTTCTGGACATTTTTCTTGAGCTTTTTAATACCAAATTCTTATGTAGCTTTCTACAAAATCTAACCTTTTCCAGATTTTTTCATGTCATTAGATTTTGAATAAATGATAATGTTTTCAAAAGTTATAGGTATATCAAGCTCTTTTGCCCACTTAAATGTCATGTCCTGGTACATCAGACGGGCCGTGGATGGGAGCGATTCGAACAGCATGGCCATGTCATATCCAAATTTTCCAACTGCATGTAAATGGCAACGCTTCAATTGGGTTCCGTGTCACTGCAACGGGCGCTTAAGGAAGTGTTGTTCCTGCACTATCAGTAGTATTGGTGCAGAATTTCTTGTCCATTTCATCATATCACTGCTATTTCAGCACGATCGTCACGATGAAATCATGTGATGTCTTACATGAGTATGCAATGATTTGACGAATGCATCAATGATGTTTGACAATCGCGCTAAGGGTAATGCGAGTGAGGGGGGCACCTCAAACATAATGACGAAGGAAGTCAACAGCATCAATTGCAGCGATCGGTGAAGTACAAAACTTATCAACTGCGGCAATCAGTGTAGTACGAAATGAATGTTACTCCTGTTCATTTAGGATTTGAGGTGTATTATGTTGTTGGTTGTTTTTTTGGTTTGAAACAGGAGTTGCAACAAATTAGTTCTTGTATTTTTGACGTATCTTAAAAGAAAGTTAATCAAAAATACTGAGTGGTTCTATTTGTTGCAACCCTTTCAAAATTAGTCACGTCTTTGATAAACATAAGATCGTGATGAATTTTGAGGGTGTAGGTTGGATTCTAAGGTCTCTCGCGGAAGGTTACATGTAGTGACCGGACCGGCGGAGATGGTCAAGAGGTCTCTCGCGGAAGGCTCACTTTTGATGTAGTGGCCGGACGGCGGAGGTGGGTTTGACACACATGTAGCTTAATAGCTGTAAGAGTTGTGACAATGAATGGTAGGTATCTACTGTTCCAAAATGAACCACAGTCGCCATCCCGGCGGTATTGGTACAAGCTCCCATAATTTATTGCAACTATTGCAAATATGGTGCTTGTACCGTTTTCCGGAGGTGGGTTTGTGGTGGAATTGTAGAATTGTCATCATTGTCATCAAGGTTTTTTGTTCGTGGCGGGAGTTTAATCCCATTTGAGCATATACTAATTCCTTTGTATTTTGTATAACTCTTGTAGGATTTCCCATTTTTTGGCTTCTGCAGTTGAATTTCGATTGCAAAAAAGTCAAAGCCACGATTTTCCACACTTGTTTTAGCTCTGTTAAGCTTAATTTAAGGAATCTTTTAATTCCGACACTTGCAGAAAATGCGTAATCAGATACTGTAGGTATTGTAGCCTTTTAGCCTGAAGAAAGTGACCTTATAAAAGGTTTATCAACAAAAAGTTCTGTATTTTGGAGATGCATGTAACTGTTTGTGTGTGTGTGTGTGTGTGTGTGTGTGTGTGTGTGTGTGTGTGTGTGTGT
>JALLOT010004716.1:0-10047 GCA_036939595.1 Thalassiosira livingstoniorum
TGTGGGCTCCCACCACATTTAGGTCTACCCTCATACCAGTCTAAGTTTTCCTATATACCCCTCACGTAACCTTGATGGATCACGAACCACCTGGTCTATCCCTCGGCTGACGCACCCAGTACCCAAAGAAGGCCATCAATGGGCCCTTACTGAGTGTAGGAATAGCGCCAAGTGACAGGCAGAAGCATCCGTGCGTCAGAATACAACTCTCTCATCTGATGCCTAGGTCTTCTACCTTGCGCACTCTCCACTGTGCGCCACCTGTTCATAGTGTCAGTAATGTCAACTCCCAGCCCCGCCCACCTGGCACGGTTCTCGGCTGTCTTCCTAAAGGTTCTGCTGATACCAAAGCTCCGCTTCACATCTTCATCGGGAGAGATTAGCTCAGGAGCTTCTTCCTGAATGCGCTCAAGGTATGCTTGCAAAGAATTATCATAGTCCAATGACAGGGCGAGCTCTCCCGACGGACGGGCGAATGCAGGTCCCATAGTTCGCCCCTCTTCTTCACACACCTGGACCAACTGCTCAATCCACCACCTAGTTTCTATCCCTGACATCGTCACGTTAGCCAACCCAATAGAGTGGAGATTGGTTCCATCCTCCCCTTTGAAGTCACCAAGTAGACATAGAGTAACGTAAGGGAGGTTGTCTACCTCAGTTTCACTCCACTCGCCCTTGATCTGCCTAGGTAGCACACCATCTTTTCCTTTGTGCAGGTGCTTCCGTATTCCTCCAAGATCTGCGAAGAAACCCTCGTAACCGCGTAACGAACCGGCTGTCAAAACGGCAAACAGAGCCCCATGCTTTGTAAGTTTATGGCGTTCGAGCACAGGGGCGTCCTCCAAGTCTGCCTTAATAAGCTCCAGCAATTTCACCACCGCCCGAATGGGAAGGGGCTTGTTAGCCTTGGTTTCAAACCCCATCCGATTTTCCATGCCGCTCAGAAAATCCGAAAACCATTCCAACTGTGTCGGACAAGAAGTTATCCTGATTTTACCAGTTCCCTTAGCGAAGGAGGATCCTTCAGTAACTCCCAATGGCGAGGAATCCCAATTCTTCGAATAAGTGGAGCGGACCTTGCGTGTCGTGTCAAATTGGATATATTTCCCAATCTTGGCCTTACCTGTGAGGGAACGCATGATCATATCGATGGCCACACTCATGCCAACTTGGTCTTCCAAGGGAAAGGGACCCCGAGGTGGAAAAGAAGCAGTCTTGTTAATCATCTCACAGTTTGCCAAGACCATCCTAATTTCCTTTGCGTGGGTGTCAATTGTTCCCTCCGCTTTGCCTGTCATAGCATCCAAATTTGCTCGGCGTATAGCTGCCACATAAGCGTTATCTCGTGGTCCAGGATCCCGCCCTTCAAGGTTGCGCATCCAACACAATTCACACTGAAAGGGCATGCAGACATGAGCCCCATTGACTCCCGTATTAATCCTTTCCTCTCGTATCCCCTGCTTGAAATACCTATTACCAGCCTCATCCTCAACCTTATACATGGGGTAAACCCCCTGATTCAGGCACGTGTAGCACGCCGCGTGCCACACTTGGCGACAGGCAGGCCAACCGTTTTGGCAGAAGCAGAAGTTTGCGCAGAAGATTCCCTGCAGAGGTTTCACTCTCCGGAAGCACTTCGCGCAATGTCCTTCCCATTTCCACCAGCAGCGGGGCTCGTTTGAAGGACCACGGGCTAAAATGCAAGAGAGGCAGCAAGACCCCAACCCACAGGGGTTCATACATAGAATCAGGCCAGAAAGACGCGCCAGGTGAGACAACAAAAGTAAAGTCAGAAGCTTTGTTGAAAAGACGTCTCCACCGGGGCGTCATAAGCCGCGGAACAACAACAACATGAAAAGTATCCGGCCGCTTGTGGCGAGCCTTGAGCAACTCTTCCAGAATGGCGTCAGCCACGGCCGGAGGGGGTGCCCAAAGATGCAAACGATGTTTCTTCTCATGTTCGGGTATCCAGATTCCATGCTGATTCTTCCCACCCCCACAAATGCCGTGCCCTTTCACAAACCACTCCTCTGGAGTCAGGGGCAACAGCTCTTCTCGACCCGTCCAATCGCATATCCATTCCAACACACCAGGCCGACGTTCAACCGCAGTTCGATGTAAGTCAACATACTCCAACACAGAACCTCCTGTCATCACTCCCTCCAATAAACAGCCCCGAGAACACCCATCCGTGCCTTGAGCTATCATGCGCGTGCCTGACACATGCACCACATGTATGGTTAGGCTGTAGGTGATTTCCAACTTCCTGAGCCTCAAAATCAAGTTATGAAGAAGTTGGGAAGACGAGCTGCCCCGATAGAAACAGCTCTCTGCAGTGGAGTTATCTGTGAAAACGAAGAACTCTGTATTCCTCAGCCGGCCACTGACTGCCTCCGCTTCCGTGGTTTCTACCAGATTTAGAAGCTCCTTGAAGTTAGAACTCTCGCCTTCCTCATCCCTGCCCCAGACACCTATCCTGCAATGTATGCCATCCTTTCCTTCCACGCTCCCCCCAAATCCAGTGCCGGCGGCGTCCACAAATCCATAAACTGCCTGGTACACATGACGTGGCCTAACTACTCGAAGTGGAGGGGAGCTCGATGCGCTAAGCTCTAGCATAGCTTGCAAGTCTTGCCTCAACCGAGGAGCGACAGGAGTCCGGCCTGTAGAGGGAGCATGGCCCTTAATAGGGGCCCCCTTCCGCAAAACCTCCTGCAGCACATGACTTGGTTTGTCCTCTGACCGACCCAGCTGTTCGACCTCTAGTGGGGAGCAAGCTTTACTCAAGGCACTTGTAAGATCGAGTTTCGTCAAAGACTCGGCTGAAACCACACTGTCGCCGTCGGACACCCCAGTTCCGGCAAGCTTCCACCCCTCCTCATCTCGATTGCCGCGCCACATTTCCAGGCTCAAATGAAACCCTTTCAAGTAAGGAATCATAGCCGGATAAGTGCGGGTCACATACACCAAAAACCCTCTATCCGACTGCAACTCCTTATGGCACAGTTCCTCCTCTCCAGCTTCAATCCTATCCCACCACTTCTGCAGAATTAATTTCAACCTTTTCCATTTGTTGTCCGACGTGAGCACACAAACGCCCAACTTTGGAATTATGTGAACGACAACCCCAGCCCATGCCCCAGGTCTCTTCGTGCACAGGCGCACCTTACGAGCAGCGTCTTGGATTCCCAAATAGCTCTGCACTGACACCACCCGCCTGCTAGCTAGCCAGGCCAACTCCTGACTGGTTCCCAAACCCCGTTCATCATCCATGAACGTTAATAAATCACATGCCAGGCATCCATCTCTCCGCACCCGTGTGAGCCAACTTTTGGTAGGATCATAAAAGGGAGAACCTGGTAGATTCAACACCACCTTTTCCCAATGAAAAGGGTTCTGCAAGTCAGTCCGATCGCCCCGAATTATCTCCTCGACTACCAAAGCCAGCTTCACCGAGTTGTAAGGTGAAGGAGAGAACCCCATCAAATTTCTAACCCAATGATACCACCTCCCCAAACCCTCCTGCTCCTCACCATCCAACAGCGGGCCTATGTCTACTCCCACAAAAGGCCAGACCGATGGGTGCAAAGGAAAGTTTAGGAACATATCCCCAATGTCTCTATCCGTCATCCAAGAATGCTCGTCCAAGTTTCTCAAGAGCGACTCCAAAGTAGGCAGCCAAAACGGAGGGGCCCACACCTTGTCATTCAGTCCGCTGTCCGTGGCGTCATAGACCATTCGAATGTCATCTTCACCCTTGGGAACAGCAAAGTACTTGATCAAAGATCTGAGTTTGATTCCCGCGATCACCAAATATCGTCGTCTGACAACCTTCAACACTTTCTCTCGCACCTCCCGCCTAATCTTGTCATCCGTTATCCGGGGTTGCTTGTTCATGGTGGTCGGGCCCGGCTCGTCAAACATTACGGGCACACCTAGCTTGGCCATATCCTGAAAGAAGGGAGGGAATCGAAAATAGTGAAGTTTCGAGCCCGCAGGATATTCAAACCAGGTGGCCTCACATGCGTAATGGAGAATTCCCCTCAAGTGAGCACACTCATCGTAGAGTGCCGAACGTTTTAAGAAGGGACCTTTCCACCACTGGGGGCCGAATGAATCTCGCAACCATTGAACACACTCTCTTAACAGCTTCCATCGGAAGTAGGACAAGGCCCACTTTCTCAGAACTCGCAAAGACCTTAGCTGTGCCGTGGTAGGCACGCTGCGGCATACTCGTTCGTCCCATAAGTACTCGGGAATGCCCGCATCATCGGCCTTGGTGGCTTTAGCGAACGCCTTGGCTTGAGACAAATGCCGCTGAGCCTCCCGCTGTTCAAAATCGTAGCAAGGAGCTGGCTCTGAAACCCTCGCGCCCGCCGAACTGACCAAAGTCCTCGCACCGTCCACACCCTCATCCTCGGAGAATAAGGCAGAGGGTTGCAAAGCCGACCCATGAAGTACTACTTCTTCTCCATCCGTCAAGCGTATATGATAAAAGGGATGCTGAGCCAACAAGACCACGCCGTGAACAGAATCCTTGCCTGGAGAACACGTCACTCGTTGCCCAGGTGTTAAAATGGGAGAAGCCTCGATAGGACACGCCACATTTCCACAGCGCACAGTATCAGTTGAATACGAGGAACTGTCAGAGACCACACTGTCTACAACTGACTCTGCATCTTCAGTTCTCGAGTAGTCTTGCTCAAGGTAATCAGCCACACCTTCTGGTAGTGGGTCATTCTCTAAAAGGGAGTCCCAGGAAGATTGATCGTCTAGTTCAAGGTCAATTAAGGAAGGTAAGGAGGTAGAGTCGTCCGATATGATGGATTCCTCCGACCTAGCGTGCAAACACTGCCGGGAGCTGACTGAGGGGTCCGACGTGGCCACCGCAACCGTAGAGTCATACCCAGACGGAACCTCCCTCAAGGAAATAGCTGCAACTTGGGCAGGGCCACCAGAGGTATCGCAACTGGGGGCCGGAACCTCCCTCAAGGAAATAGCTGCAACTTGGGCGGGGCCACCAGAGGTATCGCAACTGGGGGCCCCGGAATTACTCGTTCGAGAGTCCAACTCAGATGAAAGAGGAGTACCCCCCCCATCATTCCCCCACAGTTGCCTCAAGAATGAAGCCACGATCGACGAAGGGACTGCCTTCAAGAAAGGCCAGACAGGGCTGGAGTGGGTGTTTTTACTCAAAAGACTATCAAACCTTGTGGGTAACTCAAAGATTCGCGCAAGTTCTGTAAGAGCCAAGGGTCGTGGCACACGCATCTTTGGATGAAACACCGATGGGGCCAATACCAAGGAACCTGTAGCATGAACAGGCAACAAGCCCTCCTCCCGAAGATGGCCTTCCTGCGTCCAAATGGGTCGCCGAGGAGGATCAGTAATAGGCTGACAGCGCACAACCTTGCCTTGGACAGGTACCATAGGTGAGAGGAAATGCCGCAAGCGTCGATCAAGGGACAGTTGAGGATGCAGAAGCGAAGCTGTGCGAAGATGTTGGCCCAACGCCAGAAGGTATTCTCCATTAGTAGCGCCCCCAAAGTCCGTGTGCTTGATCAAGTAGACCCGAAAACCCAAACACATCAACTCGTCCCGATGCTTGCGAAGAGCAGGCTGACGCCTATGATAGGTAGGAGTAATGAGATCAATCTGCAGTTCGAAGACCAAACATTGAGCATCCCACAGATGCGGGAGGCAATTTAGGAGAAATTGCATGGACCCCGAAATAAAGTAAATACAAGGCACGGCATGTGGGCTACGTTCGAAATCATCATAAGTACGCCAGGAAGTGGGGTGATCTGAACGAGTAGGCTTAAAGTAATGGTGCAGTTTACGTGGAAAGTACGCGCCTCCAAGAGGGAGCCCCAATTCCAATGCAACCAGAAGCCATGTGGACCAATTTTGAGCCAGTATAACAGCTGGCATTGGAAGCCGCACCCGCCTCACCACCTGAGACACCTCTCTATCCACAGTCACCTCCCAAACAGGGGGAACCCGCCATCATTTCTTAAGGCTGTTCTTGGTAATGATCTTGTCCAACTTGGAGTCAACCGAAGCAGCGGCACCTGCAGCCTCATGGACCTTTTTAGATAAGCTTGATTCCAACGCATCAATCCGCTTTGTCATGGCAGTAAGCTTTCCCCCAACTCCGGCAGCCACATTTTCGCCCGTCTGTTTTGTAAGAAACCGAATAAAGGCTGAAGAAATAGTAGGGTGGTGCCGGAAGTGATTGGAGGTAAACTCAGCCATCACCGCATGACACTGGATGGTAGCCTGGACGTAGCGCGCAAGAAGATCGATGGCCGGAGTGCGAGGTGAAAACTTCTTAGCCAGCTTTCGTTGATCAAACAAAGCGTCGGCTGTCAATTTGAACTGCTCTGTGATCAAGAGCAAAACCTGGGCCTTCGGGATCTTCAACTGAATCAACTTGTTGTATTCATCATCGGCATGTGCATGGAAATCGGAAATGAACGCCAAAGACTTATCACCCATAAGACTAGCCATGTCCGCCAAGGGGCCCAGAGGAATATAGTCGTTGATATAAACCTTGAGGCAGGTCTTAGCAGACTGAAGCCCTTTCTTTATCTCGTCACTGCGCCCATCGAGCCCATTTTGCCCCCTCCATTTCGCGATGGAAGCCATAGCAGCCATAGGTTTCATGAGATCTAGGGAGCCCGCATTTCCCACATAAGCTGTCAGATAACGTCGTTCAAAGCCAGCTACATAAGACATCTCAGTGCGATCTGTAATCCCCGCCGCCCGGAGAGTCTTGTAGAGATTTGCTTGTGCCTCATCAGACAAATCCTCTCCCGAGTCATGAGCGAAAAGCGTGAAAGGGTCGGTGAAACCGGCGAACCCACCACCACTAGGCATCTTAGTGGCCAGATCGGCCTTTAGGGCACTGAATGTAGGCCAAGACCACCTCTCCAATGACAATTCACTAGAATCCACCTGCTCCCGAAGCTCGGCAATCTGCTGCTTCATAGCTCTCATATCATTCATCAACTCGGCCAGAGTGAAAGGGTCACCTCCTTCAATCCGAAGCGGTGTGTGAGCATTGAACGTCCCCCCTGCGCGATCCGGTGGAGGTGGAGGAGGCGGAGGTACAAACCCGCCTCCATACGTATATCGATGAGGCTGACGATTAGAGCGTCTTGATGTAGCCGAAGAGTTGGACATCCTAGAACGCACACTGCCATGAGACGATGCAGGGGACACCTCTCGCTGAGAGCCGAGTGACTTGCGGACATGGTGCCGAAGTTCTTCCATGGCTTGGGCCTGCCGAGTCGCTCCCTTGATAATTGCTTCTGCAAGCTGCGAGTCCATAGCCTGCACATCCTTCACAAGTTTGCCAATTTGTGTCTTGATTTGGCCCGCATCAACCAGCGCAGCGTCTCGAAACTCAGCCAAATCCACAATTTTTGCACTGTCCTCAAGGCACATCTCCAATGCAGCCACTACAGAGCCGTAAGTCTCTCGAAAAGTGAGAGTCTCCCCCAAAAACTTGGCTACCTCAACTTGCTTCTCCTGTATTGCTCGGAGCACTTGCACCAAACTATCCACAGCAACCTTGACGTTGGAATGCGTACGTTGGCTTGCTTCAGGCAAACGATCAGCCACAAGGCGTAGCATTTCCACAACCTGCCCCAAAGTTTCTCGAAGCCCTTGGACTGGACGAGACCAGGACTTATCGTCTTCGAAATCCTCATTTGCCAATACCACCGAGGGAATGGATTCCCCAACCGAATCTAAGTCCAAAGGGCCCATTGAATGAACAGAATGGGTGAAATCTGACTTCCCAGATTTCACTGAGACTTCCTCCTTGACAGGGAGTTGATGGGATATCATGGCAGGGACGGCTGCCTGGGCTTCATCACGCCCCACCGGGGCACTCGCAGTACTGCCATCCAAAGCCAAGTTGATGAGACCCATCCATTCTTCCGTGGAATGCAGTTGCTGAAATTCCTCAACCAGCCCTTCTGGCACTTCATCCATAGACAAACAAGGTTCACAAAATGCCACTGGTCGCTCTTGCCCAATACGTGCCGTCGGATAATAAGTGTTTGCCACCACCAGCTTGAACTTCCTCGTGTGATTGAACACACCACAATGATTCTTTCCTGCCTCCAACGGAGCGAGACAGAAACGATCATTGCCCACCCCAACATGACCAAAACACAACACCCCCAAATCAGTCCCCAAAACACGAGATATTGGAACCCCAGTACGCACAAACGAATGCCTCGCAGCACTCAAAAAACCCCCCTCACCTTGCATCGACGAAGACGGGGTCCGAGAGGACCGTCCCCGCGTAGAGGCTTGCGTCAAGCCCGAAACAGTAGAAGAAGGAGCCGGAGGAGAATACACAGCATCAAGCGACTCCTCAAGGCTCAGAAGAGAAGGAGGAGGTTTGCGCACCATGGTGCAGACTATGACGAACGTACGGGTGAAAGAAGGGAAGTGGGACAGCGACCGTGAAGGTGGCAGAACCGCACCACACACCCACAGACTCCGAAGACTCGAAAGAAATTCGACAAACGAAGGAAGACGGAGCAAGCGGAGCACGCCACTCGGTGAAAGGAATATCAAAGACGTCACCGATGTCCCCAGGCCAATGAATTTGCACCAGTAAACCGGATGGGCAGTAGCGGTCGCAAGTCAAATCAAGCTCCGGAGGGAGCTGCCGCTGCAGAAAACGAAGAGCAGCGTTCCACGCGACATTGGAGACGAAGGCAAAAGGAATGGAAGGCTCCAAGAGAAACGTGCAGTACTGAAGCCCGGTGAACGTCAAAAATGAAATGGAGTAGACGTCGAAAAATAAAGCCATCAGCTAAAGTCACACGGGAGTAAACGCGCCAGCGTCGACTCAGAAAGCCACCAGCCACAAGTCTTCGAAGCCAGATGGAAGGTACGCGAATGCGGTGCCGAAGGAACCACCGAAGGGGTGAAGCCAAAAAGAGAGGCAGGTATCACACCGTGAGGGTTGTACACGCACACAATCACTCCCCGACGCGCCCGGCGAAGAAACTCAAGCTGGAAGCGGGGAGGAAGTTGTTGGCGAAGGAAACAAGTAGCAGCAGCGAAGCCCACAGGCGAAGCGAAGTCACTATGAATGGAAGCGGTGGTAATCAAGAAGGTTCGACAAGATGGAGACGAAGACAACGGAATAGACACCACCTTGAAGTCCATGGACACAACAATCACCCAAATAGAGCACCGAACACGAAGGGGCAACCCGTAGGGGAAGAGTACACGCCAAAGATAAAAATTTAGAGGGACTTACGCGGCCGGCGTTGCCATCGTCGGCCCGTTCGTTCGTCTAGCCTTTTGCTTATTGATGCACTCACTCTCGAAGGATTGTGAGTGCATCTCCTTAATGCTGCTTGCTAGTTTTATTCTTGCCAGTCAAAGCTCATCACTCGAGGTATTCGCGTTAGTATATTTTCCGGGATTAATGTTCTCACTTGTGCATTCTGACCAAGGAGAAGGCAATACATTATGTCCCATCAGATTCTCACGCTGAATACTGCTTGGCGCCATACTCCTATGCCCTATGACTTCGACTGGCACAGCTCTTCTTCCCGAGGTATGTTCACCGCCGATTCTTTACCAGCTTTACCGGGGGTGCGATTGGTAAAGTGATACGATGATAAAATACCTAGAGAATTCAAATCAGGCGAATTGCTTCACCAGCTTTAAATTAAGAGCTGCACTCAATATGCAAGAAAACATCTAAATTCAGCCATTATCAAACACCTTATCTTGGGGGTTATACTCCAACTCCAACCTCACGTCCTCAGCAGGTTAAGACCCATTATGAAGACGAGAGCAGACTTATTTCAAACGAAACATGGGTAAGGCCACACAAAACTTGGGACATATCTGCTGATGCACACTTCTACCTAAAACCAGGATATCTTGAGAGCAAAAAAGCACACTGCAAGATTGGTTCCTGACCCTCAACAGTAGAAGTGAGTCTTGTATCCTGTGGGCTCCCACCACATTTAGGTCTACCCTCATACCAGTCTAAGTTTTCCTATA
>JALLOT010004717.1:0-10044 GCA_036939595.1 Thalassiosira livingstoniorum
CCGATCTCTGGGCACGGAATGGTGCATAAGGAGTGGGTGGGATGCCTCCGCGGAGATAGTATTCGAAGAGAGGTCCCCATCGTCCTAGCGGGCTAATGGCCATAGGCAGGAGCACTTTGTTGTCACGTAAGAGTCGCAGGATTATATCGTCACCAGCGATTGTAGTGCTGGTGATAGTGTTGGTATCACTGGCCCTCGCCAGCTTTCGTCTCTCCTTTTCCTCCAGATGCCGAGCAGCATAGGCTGACTGATTTGTGGTGGCATCCTTTGGTAGGGGTGTGAGAGAAAGCGGCGGAGTGATAGTGACGTCAATTAGGATTTTTGTGAATTTGCACGGAGGGACTGGGTTGGACATGGTGGTGGAAGGGAGTGGGCGATAGCCTATGTCTCCCGGCCGGAGCCCTGGATGTCCCGGAACTTCGTTCTTCGGCTCGATTTCAATGCAGGCATTGGATGAAAGGAGGTTGGCCGTGGTGAGGATTGTTTTCAATGGACGTGGGAGGGCATTTCGGACTCGGTTGTGAACGATGATTTTGGAGATGCGTCTGCAGCTGAAGATGTGGTCGGCGTGCTGGTCGATGGTTTTGCCGCAGAGGCATGTTGGGAGGGCCGCAGGATCAAACACTGGGAGGAAGAGCTTGCGTTGGAGGTTGATGCAAAAGGTGTCATTGGGTTGGCGGTTTGACTCATCACTCCGGGACATGGACACGAGAGGCAAGGACGTGTGTTCCAGGAGAACGTCATCCAACACAAGATGAAGGTCCGGGGGCGCTATGGTGGTGAGTGACGCCTTTCGACTGAGGCTGCTAGCGGTGCGTAGTCGGTCTCGGGTGCTCTTGGACGAGGAGTAGTACATGATGTGGTCATAGGCATCTGGACAGGTGGATGGGGTGCCGTGCATGATGATGTCAGGAAGGAGAGAGGCAAATGATTGGAGGATGCGGGAGCCGCTGTTCATGGATTGGAGGAAGAGGTTCACAATGGAAGGAGGAACATGGATTGGCGGGGCCTCATCACGGTGGTAGAACCCGCGGATGGCATATCTGGTGGCCATGCACATCGAGACGACGAAGTCGGGAATGGCTCTTGAGGAGGCGTCCATGAGGCCGAGGCCACCATCGGCGACGGAGAGGTAGGCGATGAGATTGGAGTGAGCTGGGAGTGTGGTTGTGGATAGGAGAGTGCCGATGAAGTTGGTGACGAGTTGGTCACAACCGGTGGACAGTGGGCCATTCCACTCATTCCAACGGTCGTGATTGAGTGGGGTGTGGCAGTAGAGGACCTCCGAGGCCAGGAGGTGAGGCAACTTGTGTAGGGTGCACATTGCAAAAAGTCGTAGCGCGGTTTGTTTGTCGGAGACTGTGTGGAGGAGGTTGGCCGCATCTTGCTGTGCTACATTCAGCTGGTCAAGAAAGAAGGAGGATGCGAAGGAACGAGATCCAACCGGTTGGCCAAGGAGGCGTAGCCCAGTTGTGACTTCAACAGGGGTGGATAGTTTGAGACCTTGTTCATTAACCGAGTCCGAAGTTGAATACGTGGCGATGGCCTGGTCGACCGAATCACTGACAGCCTGCCCATACTCGCGCTGAATTTCTTGAAGTGCTGAGTTACCCGAGGTCGAAGTGAGAATCCTAGTTTTGTTGGCATTGAGGTTACATCCAAGGCTGGCGCCACGACGTTCGAATTCCTGGAGGAAGAAGAGGACGTCGTGAGGTGCGAGGAGAACGCCACAATCATCGATGTAGCCCATGGGGTGACCTTGACCACCGTATCCGTCATCATGTGCATTGCCACTGACTAGCCGTTCCTCTGCTCTTTCTTTCAATTGGGTGGAAATGGGATGGAGGATTTCATGGAGAACCAAGGCAGCCAGAATGGAGGAGAGTGGGCAGCCTTGGTTGACACCCTCCTCCATTGCGAGCTTGTTGAATGACCCATCTGCATGCTTGTAGTAGATGGTGTTGGTGGAATCGTAGAGGATGCTGGTGAGAGGGAGGAGTTCAGGGTACTTGGTGGAGATGATGTGGAGAATCTTCTCACGAGAAATACTATTGAACATATTCTTGAGGTCCAAGGAAAGGAAGCACCGAGATGGGGATTTCCCATGCTGCTGAGGTTGGGTGATGAAACGCTCGATCCCCAACTGGGTGGCACGGACGACAAAGTCGAGACCATTGTCAATGCCGATGGCGAAGTTGTGCGGGAGGAGGTGACGGCCAAACTTGTGGCGGAATTGGTTGGCAACATGGTTGCATATGATCCTTCGTATGGTGGAAGGGATGCCAAGTGGACGCAGCTTGGTAGGATCGGATTCGTCTTTGTGGAGGCAAAATAAGTATGTATTCGTTAGATATGGCTGGGTGAGAGGGTGGACATTTCCATTGTATATGCGCTGGAAGAACTGGCGGATGGTGCGATTGGTAGTAGTGTCATTTCTCTTGACAAGATGGATAAAGATGTCGATAGAGTCCACTGTGGCTCCTTTGCCTCGTCCCTTACCCTGGTGCTTGATGGACTTTATAATGTCCCCAGGGAGTACTCGATCATGTTTGATTGGGTTGTTGGCTTGTGGTGCTGGGATCCCCAGTGGCGGAAGACGTGATGGATAGGTTTTCTTGACATGGGGCATGAGCTCGTTGGTGAGAATGGCATGCTTCTGGGCTTTGTTGACCCGTGCGTACACTGTTCTCCAATTGTCTTGGTCGGCGGCCTCCTGGGCTGACTTGTCTTCTGTTGGATGATGACGGTTAGATTGAGGGCGGCACTTGACGGAGTGGGATTCGTCCCACAGGTAGTCAATGAGGCCCGAACGAAACATGTTGAGACGCCTTGCAATGCATGCTGTGATGGTCTCCGCGGAGTTGGCGGGCTTGGGCGCGAAGATGAGCTGTTCCATATTGGATGCAAGCCACTCAAAAGGGTAGCTCTCAGTTTCCCATTGTCGATCTGGCGGTCCGTTGTAATGTGTGCTGGATTGGTTGCTGGCTTGTAAAACTCGAAGGAAGAGGTCGGCGAAGGTATCCAGCTCCTTGGCGGCGGCTTTTTCCATGATGCCTGCCCGGTAGCTGGGTGGTGTTGGCTCCACATGGCGATGAATGAACTCGAGTGCTCTGCTCCACTGGGAGGGATAATGCAATGGGACGTCAAGATGAAAGAGGGAGTCGCAGATGCTGGAATTGGAAGTGATGCGCTCATTGGTATGGTGAAGTTTATCATGATGAAGTAGCTTTTTTTCACTGGAGAATGGGGCACATGTACATTTTTGACAAATATAAATATTAACTGGATGACATAAAGTAAGGTCTGCTAGATGTGAATCGGTTTGGTGATGTTGTATGAGATGATTCGTTATTGTGTTACGGTGTTTTATGTTCAACTTCGTCCCCAGCTGGAAATGATCGCAGCTGGGGACGGGACAACAAAAGGATTTACTCTTCATCTTGCAACATTAATTCCTCGTCTTCCAAGCGGTTGGCGATTCGGCGCGCCTCCACCCGGCTCGTTTCTGGAGTTAGCAGTGCATAGAGGTCCTGGAGACGATTGATTGGACAGCTCCTGCGCGCTGAGGCAAATCGGGGCTCCGTAGCTGGGTCAAATACGTCCACAGGTGCGTCCTCAAGCGCTGGCTCCTTGGCCGGTGGTTTGGAGTTGAGGTCATCGTCCGAGACGTCCTCCACTACTATGTCCTCATTGTTTGTTGTATTCCCCGCTACTTTGGTGGATGTATCCTTCAGGGATTCCCGGATTGCCTGCTGTACCTGCGCAGCTTCCACTGGATCAACGCGGGTGACATTCTCCTTGGAGCGCCGCGCCTTAGTGCAACGAAGGAGGTGGTCGTTGTGTTTCTGGTCCCCTAAGGAGAAGACTCCACACCAACGACACTTCCGATACTTGATGTGATGGAGCTTTTGTGGAGATAGTAGCATGAGGATCTCCGAATGGAACTTGACCATGTGAGCTCCCGCCTGTTCGTGCGTTGAGAATGTTTCCGACATGTCTGCAGTGTGGCGTGCGCAAGATTTTATGATGCAACGGAGAGGAGTAACATAGTTGGCTGGGATGTCCTCAAATTCTCGGTCGATGGGCACAAGAAATGGTGGTGGGGCTTTGCAGTACTCAGGTTCTCCATAGATCCCGGGGCTCCTTGTTGTGGCAAATTTGTTGTAGACCGTGGTCGCGATTGCTGGGGTGGAGAATTGGATGCGCGCCAGCATTGCCATGCCTTTCAAGTCTTGCAGCCGGATGGCAAGAATGGTTGGCTCCTCAACACGGGCAAGACCAACTACTATCTTCTTGATGTCCTCTTTGCTGAATGAGTTGTAACAGCAGATTTGGATCCAGTCAGTGTTATCCACATTGTCAGGCTGGACCGGGCGCTTGGTACCACTGGAATTCGGATCGATTGCCATGGGCACGGTGACTGAGTTCTGCGCAGGGATGACTGCAACCATCTCCACATTGTCGTGCTCGGATGGTGGTGGCGCCGGCGCGGAGGCCGCCGTAGAATCTTCTGCATGATTGGGCTGGGGTGGTGATTTGAGGTTGGAGACTGGTGATGAGGATGTGGAGGCTACTTGTGCTGAATGTGGAGGTGCATTGGCTGGAGCAGGAGGATTAGTTTGTTGTGGCGTCTTGCACGGCTGAGTTGTGTTGGCTTTCTTTTGTGCAGGGGGTTGAACCGGTGAGTCATCGCTGGTGTCTGTGGGAGCCGTAGAGTTGGAGGGACCCTCTGGAAGTTCTTCGAAGTGGAGACGCTGTGCCGCATGAGCCGGCTGCGGCAAGTTGGAGAATGCACTACGACCCGAGGTGGCTTGTGGCCAGGTGAAGCCTCCAACGACACGCCCTGTTGTAGAGGCTGGGGTTGAATAGCCGGCATATGGATTGACTGGTGGGGAGCTGAGATGGACTGGGGCGCGGGGCAAGGCGTGAGTTGGAGTGGGTTGTTGTGATGGCCACTGACTGTAATGGGAAGTGGGTGTGGCAGGCTGAGATGCGACCACACTGTAGGGTGGAGGAGACGCGCCGAGAGCGAGGAGATATTGCTGGAGAGCATCGGGGATGGATGTGTGGAGAGGGGTTGTTGGGTCATAAGTGGGGCTGATCCCCTGGATCCACATGTCCGCCTCAAGCTCGTTGTGAAACCCTTTGCAACGAGTTCCCAACCCTAAGTTTTTGTAGACATATTCCGCCATGGGCCAGTTGCTCCATTTTCCATCGGCCAGCGAGCCGCTAGGGGATGCCACCGCGTATATTGGGTATTTTCCATTTCCGCCAACAAGACGAGGCCCGCGTCCGGGAATGCCACGTCCAGGAGAAGGACCTCTGCCAGGAAATCGACCACTGCTGCCATAGGTTGGTCCTTGATATGCTCAAGGTGTGGCCGGTGACGGAGTCCGGTAGGGATTGCTTGACCCCCCACCCACTGTTGATGGCGAACTTGTGTGGAGATGAACTCCCGATGCAATGGTGGTTTGACGTAGCCGTTCGGCGATGTTGGAGCGAAATTGTGCTGCGCCAATGCTGCCTGGAGTGATGGGTCTACCTGGGGTCCCGTTGGTTACCGGTCGTGCAGTGAAGCTGGTGGAGGTGGCGTTGAATGCTGGCATTAGATCAGGATGGCGCTGGAAAAGTAGACTTTTGATGAGACTATCCGTGTACTGATAGGTCTCTACACTTTTGACAAAAACCGCCAAGAAATCCACAAAGTCCTTTGCATCTGGGTCAACGAAGATGGGAATGGCCCCACGCCAACCACGAATGCGACCAGCTGGACGGTTGGCTTCAGGGATTCGTGGGTCGTCGAAGATCTGGGCTTGGAGTTCGTTGTCGGTGTGGAGTCTGACACTGATGTTTGAGATCCGAATGACAGTGTGTTGGGCATGGAACTGCATTGAAAGCTGATACACAGATTCTTCAACGAGGGCTTTTGTCTCCGGCTGATAGGATTCAGGGAGGGGGAGGAACTTGAATTCGATGTAGGGGTAAAGGTAGATATTGCAATAAACTCCAGTCTCATGATGTACCGCCATGTCGTATAGGTAGATGAGGAATTCCCCTGCCTCCGGCGAGTGGCTGATGATGACACCTGCAGTAAATTGCGCTGCTTTCACTGCCTTGACATTGAACTTATATTTCTTGGTGGAAATGTAGTTGGCTAGTTCCACTGGGGAGTAGTAGTCGACTGAGTGACGCCCCAGTGTAGGACTTATGCCATGATAGGCACGGCAACGGCGATGAAGTTCCTGCATGATGCTTCGGTAGCCCATGGCGCCAAAGTCCCGGAGGAAGGAGCCGTTCAAGCCAGCCAAGAGACCCACCACGGAAGCACCAGGCGCATTGAGAAATGGAATGTCCAAATCCACATGGGCGGCTTTGTCACTGACACCCGGGAGGGTCTTGTAGTAACCATTTTTGAACATTTTGTAGAGATTGTGGAGGAAGGTGGTCATCGTATCCACGGGGTAGATGGTTGCCCTATCGGGGTCAGCATTGACCATGCTGAGTGGGGTGTATCCGACATGTCCCATCATGAGGGTGGGGCGCTGTCCATTCCTAGTGGTGGAAACGAATGGCTCCTCATTGTACGTTTGAACGACCTTGCTCTTGACGCCCATGACAGTGAGGCAAAGATCAATTAATTCGTACACGTCATCAATGGTGATGAGCATGTCGGCCGGTTTGGTGATCAAGTTAACCTTGTACTGGATGAGGATGCTTTTGGCCGGGTCTCCGACGTCGCCACGGATCCATGCTTCCTGCTGCTGGTAGTTGTTGAGATTGGCTTGGCGCTGTTGTTCTTGGGGATTGGTGATGCCGTTGTTGGCGCCGGGGCGATTGATGTTGTGCCAGGTGGAGCTAGTAGGGTCGGCAAGAGGGGATGGCCCAGGAGCAGGGGCAGGCGCCGTCGCTGCATCATTGGGAGCCGGCGCTGCTGCTGCATCGACTGGACGGAAGGGAGATACGGCAGCGACACCTGCACCGCTTGCAGCAGGGCGGCTGCCGTTGGAGGAAGAAGCTCCGGTGGCGACGTCTCCAGCTTGGCGGTGCTCCAACATGGCGATGACGTCCACGAGTTCCTTGTGAGTCATGGTGTGATAGCGTTCATAATCAGGCGGGCTGGGCGCTCCCCAGGCAGCCGCTCCCCCTCCGATGGGAGGGCTGTCGCTGGCAGGAGCGGGGGCGTTGGTGGTGGCGCTGGCAGCGGCGGCGGCTGTATTCCCATCGGGGGTGCCGGGGCCATTGCGATCACGGATGACTTGATTGAATGGGGAACCAGCTGCCATGGCAGGGGTTACTACACGGTTCAACTGGTACTCTGGGCGCCAGTGAGGCATCTGGTTAAAACGAGGTTCAACCGGCGGGTTTTTGGGTGGGGAAGCTGCGGGAGCCGTGGCGGGAGCCTTGGCGGGAGGCTTGGCGGGAGGCTTGGCGGGAGGCTTGGAAGGAGGCTGAGAGCTCATGGTCCGAGGGGGAAGACTTGACTTGCAAGAGAAGGCAGGCACAATCGCAATGGGGTATTCACTGAGATTGTGAGATGTTTGTGGTGGAATGAGAAAGCTTGGTGGGACACGTGTGCTAGTGAGTGACGTTTGTTGGAAATTTTTATTGGCGTGCATTCCAATAGACCCTATACGTGAAGGTGGGTGGACAGACAGGTGGTAGTAAATGGGTAAGGGGTAAGTGCTACCTTTAATATCGGGAAGTTTTTTTTGTTGAGGGGCTACGGCGCGCCCTTTTTTTTGATGGCACGATGGCACGATGGCCGACGAAAACGGAACAAGAAGGAGGAAAACACAGAGAAACATGAAGGCGATTTGAAACCCTGCACTGATGCTGGCTGGCAGTGGTTTGCGCGGTCTGGATGGTGAAAGTTCTGGGGAAAGGCGTCGTGGAGCGACTGAAATGGAGCCGAAACCGGACAAGAACGAGAAGGCAATGACGCCCGGGCCCAAAATGGCGGAAAAGAGACGATTCGAAGCGGAAAACCGCGGCGGCAGCGACCAATCAGGCGGAGGATTGGGCGGCACCACATCCCCGCAGGGTGTGAGCCCCCAAAAGCTGGAAAGGTGCGGCGCGTGCCGCCGGCGGTGGCTGATTAGCATCGTCATTGAGTCCCGAGTTCAGTCACGTTCCATAAACTATATTTTGCGTCTAAATTCCAATTTGCACGGCGACCGTCGCCCTCCCACCTATAACAAACCCAACTGAAATCAAGAGGGGATCTCTCTTGGCTGCAGCAGCACGCCAATGGGAAAAAACCATTGAGCTAGGTAGAGGCTCGTATTGATGCATTGCTTTACGTCATAGAATTCCACCGCGTTCGTCGAGACAACCCTTCGAGAATAACGAGAAACACGCTTTTGAGAAGGCGTCGAAAACCTTGAAGGGAAGCATCCAAATCCGGTCAAAATGATGGAAACCGAGGACCTTTTAAAACTTCGGTGGAATCTTACATCGATGGTGCTTCCAGATATTACCTCCATATTGCAAAGAATATTGGGCCCGTAGTCGAGTGCCTTTCCAACGATAATCGACGACTCTTTTTCCAGTGCAGTGCCAATTGGTATTCGGCAATATATCCCTTTTATGACCTCGTTCTCAAGTTGATTTCCGGAGTAGATGCAACGCCAGCGCGAAAAGTCTTACTCGGATAAAATGGGTTTTTAGAATCCATCGTGAGAAGCATCTTTTGGGGAACTCTTCGTGCCGACATTCGAAAACGATACGATTCTTGGGAGGATGCCGAATCCGATGAGGATTCCTATGATGGAAGGAAGCAATACGAAGTGATTTTCAGAAAATCCTTTATGTTTTCATGAGCGATCATCGGATTCAAAATCGGCAAGAGATTTTTCGTGAGATTGTTCAATTTCCCATTGTTTGTCCCGCTCACACTCCAAAGAATGAGGAAGGGCAATCCTGCGTTGGATTATTTGGCATCCTCCTGCAAGTCTTCAAATGTGATAGGCAAATGGATCTAAAAGAACTGTACTTTCAAGTCATCTCTATATTCGTAGAAGCTGGGATTGTCGTAGACGAAATGATTCAAAGGCTAGTCGAATTTGGTGCAAGCTTCAAATTTCGAAGCAAAGACGCGAAAGATTTTTCATTGATTGTCTTTCAAATATTGCTCCAAGATATCGACAGCACGGAAATGCCGTCTATTCTCAATGAAGCGCACTACGAAACTGCAATAAAGGCTAGTTTCTTCAAAATGTGTTTGCACATCGTAGCATGCGGCGGCAATCACAACGAGGGTGTTCCGCCAGATGGTGCTTCTCATTAACAGTGGAAGGGGCATAGCGTTTCACAAAAGAATCTCGAGAGCAATTTGTCAACGCCGTCATCATATATCGGATGCATTGAAAAAGTTCCAGGAAAGTGTTCCTCGAATCAAGGATCCAAAATCCAAGTACGACGTTGCGGCAGCTACCATTTTGGAAATGATCAGCTCCATCGTCGAAATCAACAAAATCATCCAATTCTCCAAAGCCGAGAAGGCGAAGCAAGTGCTTCAATATCAACGAGTTTGTGGTCTTTACACCTGTCATTTTTGCGAGAAGACTCTTTCCGTAGCACGATCTTGCAGTCGATGCAAACGGGCAATGTACTGCTCCAGAGAGTGTCAAAAGAAGGACTGGCGGGACGGGGGGCACAGACTCGAGTGCCGAGATCAAGAGGGGGTGAATCCTTTGCATGTTTCCAATAGTCAATGGATCATGGGAACAAATTTGTATACGGCGGGAAACTCAATTCTTTAACAGAATCTTGACCTAGTTCTAGGCCAGGCAGCTTTGAAAGGGTGCGATGATATTCTGGACTGCGTCATTACTATTGATTTTAGAGCAGCACCTCCACATTTGTGTGTGGAGCACGAACAAGAATGGCTACGCCGAACCCCATTTGGAGGAGAATCTGTAATCCAGTCCTTTTTTGGGTCCAGTCCTGGATCAGTTTTTTTAAGCTCGCTCTAATAATTCAATTTTAAGTTCAAATTTTTTAAAATGAACCTCGCTGTTTTCATTAATTCGATTTTGATATTTT
>JALLOT010004718.1:0-10044 GCA_036939595.1 Thalassiosira livingstoniorum
TTCTTAAATATTTCTTTTTAAGCGATGAAACATTTGCTATGGGAAATTCGAAATTCCGCCGGTAATCGCCAAATCGCTAAATTTTAATCATTCCAAGGATGTTCCAGGCTGCTGCGTTGGCTGGCTCACACCAGTTGGTATTGTACTACTTCTGGAAGCAATCGCATCGAATCAGCATCGTAGCCACCACCGCATATCTAGTAAGCGAGCAACCCTTTGTCTTTCGTTCACTGCTTGAGCATTCTTATTTTTTATGGAGGTATTGTAGGGCGGGAGAAGATTAGTATTGTAATAAGTACATACCATACTTAGTAAGTACGTTAGAACGGCATTTTAACTGGCTATATAGGACAGGGAATATAACATCATATGCACAACCCACAGAGTAGGTAGATTTTTTTTAAGCGTGTATCATTTCAACAAAGTAAGTACATCAGTATTAATATCATAGTAGTACTTGTTTCTACTCTTTTCTGGTACTACTACTCAGTGATTTCATTAAAAAATTATGTCAGTATGCAATGCATGGTATACTACTGTACTAATGAACAACTTGTAAAAATGGAGTGTGCACACCGCCCTTTGGTGGTTTGCACCTGATTTTGCGTTGAAATCTAGTATTAGCTCTACATAGGGCTATTTCACGTAGCCACGGTACAAAAGAACCCAACAATTCTCAACAATTTCAATTTTTATTCTATGGTACTTTCAAGCACCGTCGAAATAAGTAGATCGAAACCATGTCGAAACACTCCGCAGCTTCTTCTGTCTCTCATGTCTCCCCCCTACTTCAACTTCCACTTCCACTACAACTTCTAAGTCTATCCTTTTCGTCATCGAAATCCAACACCAGCGCTATCTGAGTCTTGGCGTCCGTTGCTCCCCCTCGCGCATCACTTCGATCCAGCAGTCAGCACGGTCGACACTGATCCAGCAATCATGGACGTGGTGGACGGCGTCGATCTTCCCACGACAAAGACCCCATTGTTTCCTCCCGGAATAAACCACCGCCCAAATAGGCATTTGCCCTCCTAGACAATGAAAATGGCGGTGATGGCAGTGGAGGCAGAGGAGGGGGGGGGGGGCAGAGGAGGCAGACTCCTCAAACATGGAAAAAGCAATCGACATTTCCATTTGAAATTCGAAGATGACTACGACGAACACGAACATGAACACGACAACCATGACAATTACAACAATGGGAGCTTCCTCTCGGCGTTGAAATCGGTGCGGCATTCGATGAGGAGGAACAGTTGGATGACGGGGAGTGTCGTCATGGGTGTGCCGGGGATGTCGGGTATGCCGAATGTCGAGACGGGGGAGTAAGTTGTTCAGTCCCGAGGATTTGAAATTGGAGGATCCTGGTCCTGCGGGTGGGGCTGTGGATGGGGCTGGTGCTGCTTCTGCTGGTGGTGCTGGTGGCACTGCGGGGGGTGCCGCATTCGATGGTGGCACAAATTATAATCCTACGGAAGGTGAGCATGGCATGGAGGAACGCGGTGGGGACTGGACTTGGAATTGAAAGTGGAGATGCACAATTGTGTATCTCCTTTTTGTGCTCGAACTTGCTGCCATTATTGCAGTGTCAGTCATGCTCGCTCAATCAAGAATGAAGAATGGCGAGGATGCCTCCACGGATCGGAGTAAAAGTTTGGCCAATTCCAATGCTGGAAGTTCGGACAACACTGTTGGCAGCTAGAGTTGTGGCGTTGGTGTTGTGGGTAGTACTGTAGGTGGAGTAGGTGTGGGATGTTTGGGCGGATTGGACGGTGCCGCAATAGGAAGAGTTGTCGTTGAATTGTCCAGTAGAAGAAGTAGTTTTGCGTTGACTGTTGACCGTGGGCAAAGCTTGGCCGGAGCATTGTCGTCATTGTTCCACGACAACAAAAAAGATCTAAATGCAACAATAAGAGTGTAGCTCATGCTACAATGGACTGAGGATTGTTCGAGAAGTAGGATCAAGTGATGAGTGAATAGAAAAGGCAGATAGAGGTGACGTTTGGTCAGAGTGAAAGCCAGGTAATTTAATCAACAAACTTGTTTTTATGGATTCAATACAAATAATTATTATAATTGTTTACAATATTATGTGATTCACAAAATCACTGTTACTATTCAGTCTAATTCTATTCTTGTGCTGATTTACATCGGTGTCAAAGTAATTGTCATGATGATCAAATAGGACATTATTATCATTATTTTTCACTTGTTTTTCTGACTGAAAGTGCTACATGCTTCTAACAAGGCATTTCCCCGTGTTGTATTTTTCATTGTAGTATTGTACCAGTAGATAGACCTTTCGAAATTTCGAAATGATACTGCGGGCTACTGAAAACTTGCGTACCGTAGATTCATATCAAGCTTCTACGGTGCAAACCACAGAAAAGCTTTGCCCACGGTCCATTAGTTAAAAAGGGCCCTAGGAAATCCAAATCTCCGGTAGATCGGGTTACTTACCAAAAATCACAAGACACAAGATTGACGTGAATTTCAGGTATCTCTGCCAGTGTGCCACTTTTATAAGGGATAAAAGATAAAAGATTGGATTACTCACGAGACTCGACATTTCCAAACAACAAACAATGAGCAACTCCAGCTTCCGCGGCTTTTCCGACTTCGCATCCGCTAGTGCAGCTAGCTCAACCACCGCCGCTGCCACAATTGCAGCAGTACGTGCTGCAAAACGTCGCCAAAATCAGCAAGGGAAGGGAGGGAAGGTCGAGAAATCAGGAAATGGAAATCCTTTTATCGAATCAAGCAAACCTTTGAGCATAAGGCGGAATAAATCAAGTCTTCAACCTTCGCCAATCTTCACTGGATCTGACACGCGATTAATTTTATTATTTCGTAAGATTGGCCAAAAGCGCGATCCGGCAACAAAGACGAGAGCGTTGGAAGAACTAACTCAGGACGTCTTTTCCCAAGTAGGCAGCGAGGATGCTTTATCGGCAAATTCAAAGAAAACAAAGAATGAAAATAAAGGTCATCATTATCTTCGCCCAGAGAAAATTGCAGCTCTCTGCCACCTAGTTTTCCTTCACGAAACAAAACTTGGATACGACAACAGTCCTGCAGTGAGAGCTGGTTCGTATAAAGCATTGACTGCGGCCAAGGCGCATGTCCCCAAAGCGTGGGTTTCTCTTTTCTTGGGCGAAGAAAATCAGAATGGTGTCGGCAACCTGGAAATCGTTGGGGCCGCCGCTTTTACAGTGGGAATGGCGTGGGGTGCATCACGGGGAGATCCCACCGCAGATGTATCGCGGTGCGCCTCCTTGTTTGTAAAGGAACTCGAGGACAGTCAATTGAACACTTCTTCTGCGCCATCGGTGAAGAGATCCTTTAGCTCCATACAGTTGGCGGTGTTTCACTACTCCAACATTATTTTGGGTTGCAAACGAGCTTCTTCTCTCAACGAGGCTATTAATCCGACGGCAGAGTCTTCCTTGTCTTCGACCAGTAATACAATTGGTGGTGGAAAAGGTAAAAAGAATAAACCATCCTCCGCAAAATCAGTTGCAAGTGCTGGCGCAACAACATTCAGTGAAACCGAAAGGGAAGAGATGGAAGAACGTTACGAACGAGTTGTTTTGTGTACACTTTCCGGGTTGGGCTATGTGTTGGAGGGTCATGTTAATTCAACAGAACAAAACCTAGCTTCTAACTTTCGAAACGCCAATGTTCACCCTTTCCCCAATCTTTCATCCTTAACAAGACTCATGCAAAGTTCTCGCAGTACATTTCGAAGAGAGTCATTTGTTCTTGTTGGCAAAATATGCCAATTTATTCCATATCTCGTCATGCTTCACAGTGCCAATGGGGACCACTCAGACCAAGAACCCTTTTTAGATTTGGGACCTTTAATCCCAACATTACTATCGTCAGAGCGAGATCCCTCCAACTTTGTTCCTTTGCTGGAAATGATACTCTCTTATTTGGCAGCATTTCGCGCTTATCACACTGATGCTGCTGAGAGCAACATCGGAATTGTTGCCAAAAATGAACAAAATTTTGACAATGGACCATGGAATCATATGGATCCTCTCATTTTTACAAAAGCACTTTGTAAAGTTTTACGACTCGCATGTTGGGGTGCACCCGCCGAATTATGGAGTCCTATGATTTTGCCTATTGTTGCTTCTTTGCCTCGGTTAGAGTGTAATGTGAGCAGTGCAAAAGTGGATGAGGGAGAAGAAAGTGAAGCTACCAATGACATGAGTCTAAAGAAAGAACATCCACTGCCACTTTTAGTTGTGGAACACATGGTGGGTTTTCAATGCCGATTAATCTTGTAGATTTTTCTTACTGTAGTGTATCGTTCTGTTCTGATTTCGTGACTCGTTCCTCAAAACAGTGGGAAGGACGCAAGTCAGCAGTCGGGGTTACAAACACAAGTCCAGTCGTTTCTGCTGTCACTGAATGCGCAACATTTCTTATGCTACGACGGTCCAAAGACTCGCTTCCAATATTCTCGACTCAATCATGGATGAATGTCGGTGAATTATTTCTTGGATCATTAACGTTCTACCTGATCGAATCGCCAGATGTGGGAATTGGCCCTGTTGCAGCTGCGGTAGATGGACTTTGTAAAACTCTCGCAAAAGATTTGCAAAGCTTAGATGATGCGTCTACGAACGAAGGAGATAGTGATCGAGGAATCAGTCAAATCAAATCGTGGATGTGGGGTGCAGATGGAATACAGCAAGTGCTGTTGTCAAAACCAGATAATAAATGGCCTGTGAAAAAGCTAAAATCCCTCTTGAGTTTGATTTCGTGGACTCAACAACAGAGGCCAAGTAAAATGATTCCAGCATTAAAAGAACTTTTTCATTCAATTGTGGAGGAGTCCCATGTTCGCATCAATAAAACATGCAGCAGTGAAGAAGGAGAGCTGATTCTAAAAATAATCCTTTGTTGCAGAATGGAAAATATTTTTAACAATGGGGACAGTGAATCCGAGCATGACACTCTCACAGTTGCAATCGAACGATTTTGCGTCAATGATTTACTAAGATGGATCCTGGTTCATGCAACTGTTTCGCCATCATCAACCCAGACAGATTTTAAAATTCTCCATGTAAGCCTCAAATCATTGAAATCTCCAAATCGACAACAGCAGATATGGGAAATCGTGCTTCGTGAATTGATCAAATCTTATTGTGACTTCACAACCCTGGCTATTGGATTAACATCAATGCGAGAAAATGTGTGTCGAGACGAAGGAAGTGCGCCAACTCCGAAATCCTTCGATATTGTGCCATGCAAAGTTCTTGATGCTTTTGCAATCGAAACAAGTAATATACTGATGGCTTCTTTTCGTCGCTCGCATTATTTCCTTCATCATGATGACGAGGATGTTCAAGACTACTCATTGAACCGCAAAGGAAACGTATTACTTTTTCTCAAGACCTGTGTTGGTCTTTCAATCTCCTCTTCTGCTGGATTTGTTTCGTCGTGTGTTGTTAGGCACTGGTTAGAATTATGCTGTGAAAGAGATAAAGACAACATTTATCTGGAGGAAGAAAATGATGTCTCATCAAATACTTTGCTTGAGACATTGTTGCTCCTGGCAAACTCACCAATTGAGTCTAAACTCTCTGCTGAAGATGTGTTGAGTCTCGTTGTAGAATCATGGTATGAAGGCGAGAGGACCTGGAAAGAGTGCGCCATCAAGCTCTTTGACAAATTTGGAACAACATGTGTGAATGATCGTGACGCTGAACCAAGTTTGATGAACAGGTTCATATCAATAGCATCATCAGTATTGTCCAATGATATTCGACGCGTTACTCCATTAGATAATTCAGTATTGGAGTTGGCTTGTCAGGATTGGTCAAAACGAGCAGCACGGCTTCTTGATATAACCCAAACTTGCACCTTGTCAGATATTGGGATTGGCAGCATCACTTTGTGGGATTCTACTGAAAGTGGAAAAGACACCGAATTTTTGTTCCTTTGTCTCATGTATCTTCTTCACAAAGTTGATAGCACGGAACGTCGGCGCGAACTTTTGTTTCAAAAATCTGAATGCGAATTGTTGGTTCGTATCCAGAGCTCTGTTTCAGAAGTCGACATTGGCTCAACAAAACCGTTCCAAAGTCGAACAATACGAAATCACCAGTTGATTGAAGTTTTGGAATCAAATGGCTTAACTGAGTTGCAACGAGAAAATTGCTGCATTCATGCTGTGGACTTACTAGCTTCACGGATGCAAGACAAATCATCTTCTAGCGTTGTTGCTATGCGTCGTGCTCTCACTTCTTTAAGCTTTTTTGTATCAATGTTGTTTCCAACCCCTGCATATGGAATTTATAACAAGAACCATAGTAGCATCGATGACATCAAACCTACTGAAGTGAATGAAGGTGATGTATTGTGGTACGAGAAAGGAGAAAACCATCGAGTAAAAGCTACCGTGGTGAAAGTACACACCGATGATATCCCCAATTTGTACTTCACAATCAAAGAAGACAATTCTAGTGGAGAGAGGCAAACTGTTGCAAGTAGGCTTAAAAGGAATGAGTCAACACCCACTCCAAAATTTGACATCAACGAATCTTCAAGGGAGCGTATAGGACGCCATATGACAGATAAACTTGTGAAGCCTTTCATATCAAAGTTACACTTTCACGACGACTTAATAGATAAGAACGAGGTGTCAGCAGAGTGCATTAATATAATTCTGTCACAAATTGGTCTTGTTTCAGTGGGTATTGGTAGTGTCCGGTATGACATTTTTCAAGTTGTATCTTCAATAGAACAGCTCATCAATGATTCGCTTTTACCGTCTGAGTGTGATGCTCTTGAATCAATTTCTCCGCTACGGTGTTTATCCATATCAATGGGATATGGGATTTGCACTCCTTTGTCCCTTGGAAATGCCCTCACATTGAAAACTAATCCCTGTGGTTCAATTGACCAGCTTCTCAAAATTTATGAAGATACTAGCTGGAGAGCAAATGAAAAGAAAAATCCATCTAAAAACTTTCACTTATCCGTTGCTATGTGGGTTACTGTCGCTGCAAGCGCAGTTGAGGACGGAGACACTTTCAGGAGTCTTTCGGATATGACGAATTTCATCGCCACTGTTTTGGACCTATCCAAAAATTCTAGCAGTTCCTTTTCCTACTCACTGCACATCATGAATGCTTTGAATTCAATTCAAGTTGCTTCCAAACCTTGCATTGATTATAACTCGATTGACAGCCAAGATGAAAAAAGTGTGTTATCAATTTTAACTCAATGTTTCGCCAATCTGAGTTTAGAAAGCAAGAGCTCTGTCGCGATCGAGGAATCTCATTGGATAGAAACTTTCACAACTCTAGTGTGTCAAAGTTGCTGTATTTCTAATGAGATGATTGTCCCTGCAGCAAAATCATGGGCAAATGAATTGTTGGACTGCTTGTTTTCTCCTGCAAAAAGGTGGTGTGCATTTCAACTTCTACAAGGTCTGGCAAAGAACTCTCAGTCACTCCAACCAGAAAAATATCCAGTGGTTCCTACAAAAGTGCAGGAGAGACTTACTGTGTGGAAAGATGGGATGGATGAGGAAGAATGTGATGAACTTGATGCTGACGTTTGCGCTGCAGCCTCATGGTTACCTGATCGACTCATGTCGCTTCTTCTGGAAAATGAGAACAAGTCCAGCCAAGAAGAAGTCGATGTTGACAAAGTGTTCGGCAGTCTGCTTGCTTGGTTGATATGTCTCAACATTTTAGATATTGCTGGCACTGCTGATATGCGAAATCGATCCTCAATCAGCTCCTTTGTTCAGAAGACATTATCTGTTGGGCCTATATTGTATTCGGCCTTGGCAGAAGCAGTATTGGACATCTCTCGCAATGAAGATATTTTTTCGTGTATAGGTGTGAACAGGAAAGTAGATTTCACACTTCAAAGAGTGTCGACCCTGACAATTTTTCGAACAGTTGAATCGCTCCCAACATTGGTGAAGATGTGGTTCAATGATGATTGTCCACGATATTTGCAGACAAGATTAAGCTCTTTTGTGGAGAACAGAGTCGCGCCCGAAACTTTGCAGCGTGAGTTGGATCGTATCAAAGAAGCATCATCATTTGGTGATATGACAGTAAGTGGCAGTTGCGTTAGCCGTGAAGTAGTTGCAACATATCAACAAGATGAGGTAAGTTGGTATTAATTCTTTTCTAGAATATTGGTGAATTTATGGTTTTGCCCTTTTTTGCTAACCGCGTTTCAATTAATGCTAATAGTGTCAACTGAGTGTCTTGATACGGATACCACCCACTTTTCCTTTGAGAAATGTTGAGGTAGACTGTCATAAAACCTTGGGAATTGCAGAGAACAGATGGCGGCGTTGGGCGCTTCAGATCATGCTAATGCTCAACAATCAAGATGGCAGTGTCCTCGATGCGCTTCTCCTGTGGAAACAAAACGTAGATAAAGAATTTGACGGGGTTGAACCCTGTCCTGTTTGCTACTCAGTTCTTTGCATTAAGACACATGCTATGCCAAATCTTGAATGCAAAACATGCAACAATCGCTTCCATACAACATGTTTATACAAGTGGTTTCAAAGCAGTGGAAAAAGCCAATGTGTTCTTTGTCAGCAGCCATGGAGTGGCAACAAAGTTTAGAGAAGAAGCCAACCACCAAACCCTATTATATAGCAGCAGTCCATCATTCAATCATGATGACTTGTCTTCGAGTGTATTTTCCATGACCTTTCAGCTGCCATTTTAAACTTACTTTGGCTGACGTTTGTCAATTGAGGTCTGAATAAGTGAAATATTACACAACATACCTTGAGCAGGCGCGTGATTTCAACCAATCAATTCAATCTATCCAGTGGAGTGGCGCAAAGAATACAGTAAAACGTATACTTTTCTGTTTTCATTCTGTCTTTAAATGCAGCATTGACTCGACACGATTTTCAGCCACACCTACCCAAATCTGCTCTCACTTGCGCTGGTGCAGAAATGGAAAGGGGTGGCTGAAAAACTTTGCTGAGTCAACAGTGCACTCACAACTACCTGCCTTCACCTAATTGATTCACTCACAACATCTTTGGTACAAATGTTCACATCTTAGAATCACAGTAGGATAATGAGTTACTTTTTAGATCATTTTTCACTTTTCTGTTTGATTATTTTTACCGTGGTCACATTTCCCATGAATATTTCTGTACACAAAAAAGGAGTTGGCAGATCATTCCAATTATCTAACCGATAGCAGTTTTCTCTTTTGCAATTTTCAACTTGTTCCTCCAAAGCTTCAAGTGGAATTGAGAGAGCAACACTAAGTTCTTAAAAAGAATTCTCTCAAACTTTTATCAGATCCTTCGACTGCACCAAAATAGAAGTTGATTATTTTAAGCACCATTTGCTATTGCAATGGCTACAAAGAGCAGAGGCATTAGCCCAGAAAAGTGTAACAAAAAACACTCAATCAACCTTTGAACAACTTCAATTGGAGGTGGGTTTTAGCAAAAGTCAGTGAAAAATTGAAAAGATGATCAAGAAGGAAAAGACAATGCTATACACCAAAGTGAGTGATAATCAGAATAATAGGGCAAAAATTTGTGGTTGATCATCACCCCATTACATAAAAACCAACAAGTCCTAGGTACAGATGAGGAAAGGTAGAATAGAGAAATCACAAATGATGCAAATGTAAACCAGAATTACAACCAAAGATTTTTTGGTTGCCCATGTTCAACAATGATCAAGGCCATGGATTGAGAAGAGAAAGTTTCTAACATCAATGGTGACGAAATTGATCACAATGAGTTAAATGTTCTAGATACCAATACCAGATTAAAATGAACTTGTTGCTGAAGGTAAGTTTTATAGAATGAGCATGTGAAGACTTTGTCCAAGGTTGATTCGAATATAATACATCCATTCAATATCTATTGATGAGGACAATGATACCATTGAATGATATGCCATAGACCCCAAGAGACACATCTTTGCTCACTTTATCTACATATGAGAACCATACAAATCAGACATGGATAGCATACCATGTATCCACCCCCTATTTAATTCTCATTCGTTTTGCATGTGG
>JALLOT010004719.1:0-10042 GCA_036939595.1 Thalassiosira livingstoniorum
ATAGCTATTTTTGAAGATATCTACAACATATTTGCAAACACGTTTCAGCTATTTCAAAAATTGTTTAGAACAATATTACAAATCATCTATTGCTAAATTGTAAATTTATAATTGAAATTGGATGTAGATGTTAATTTTTTTAATTAGTGATGTAGCTATGTACAGAATAATGGAGAGAGGAGGTAGCAGCTATATGAGGGTAATCCTGTGCTTGGTTAACTCCTCTTGCAGTAGAGACATCAAGTTCAAACAAAAAACTAGACTTTCCTCTTGAAACTCTGGAACAAATGCAGTCACAAGTAAAATATACTAATTCAAATAAGGAAACCTTCAGGGACAATCTTCGTAGAAAGCTCTGCTAAGAAATACAATGTCTATAATTGTTTTAAAGTGATACAATAAAAGAAAGAAATATGTTGTAAGACACTCACTATTGCACCAATTGTCTGTTCTGCCAATTATATCTGTGTTTGGTTGTTGGTTCTTGGTGACTCTGTTAAGCTTTGTTGTTGACAAAACAAGTACATGATATCTGATGCATCATTATAAATGTGACACAGGAATAATGAGTCACGAAGAGGGTGGAAGACGGTGGTGGGGGACACACTGGTGGAGAATGAGGGGATCATGAATCCTTTGGCAGAGGTGGGGTTGGAAGTGGGGAGTGCTGGGTATGATTTCAAGAGTTGAAATGGCATGTTGGTTGATATTGAAGGGATGGCAGGTACATCTGGCAATGACCAAGCTGGAAAAAGACATTGCCAATGCCAAATCATGGCATGCATCGACAGTGGAGAATATGCAGCGACAATGGAGTGCAATCAAGGAGATGCAAGCAAATACGGTGAGGTGCAAGATGAAATTGGAGCAGATGAGATCAAAGTATGGCAGGGAGGTAAAGGAGGAGGTGATGGAGTTCTTGGAGTTGGCTGAGTTGCCAACAGAGGAGATGGTGGGAGCTGCGGCTGTGGCAGTCGGTGCAGCTGGGGCCGGTGCAGTGGGAGCAGTGGGTGTGGTTGGTGCAGCAGGTGTAACCTTGACTGTTGCGTTAGAATCATCAATTCCTCCATCACACCAATGATCCCAACAATCCCAACAATCTGTGGTATCCCGCATGGATCAAACTCAAGCCACAGCTCTGTCTCTGCAACGTTTTACAAAGCAGCTTCTAATGGCATCAGCCAACTCATTGTTTTGTTGTTAATCAAACAGCGATAGGAATAAACAATCTTTTGACTGCATCAAATATCTTTAATAAATTTAGAACTTGCTTTTGGATGATGAACATCAATCGTTTTGTCGGCTTTTGCTTGCTTTCAGATCTCATTGTCAAACAGTTTTTTGCTATTGGCCAATAATGGCCAATCACCAATCACACAGAATCACACAGTAGTAGGAGTATCAAAAGTCAAAAATATTAAGGGCATAGGTACTAGTACCTACTAGAGGTAAGTAGGTAGTAAGAAGTACTGGATGGCATAGTAAGTAAGTAAGTACTACCATACTATCGAGTCTGGTATGTTTCTGCCGTACGCTCTACGATACTTTACCCTATCTAAGGTACTTACGGTACTACCATACGCCGCCCTCCAAAAAAAATCTCAAGGAGCTCTCAAAAATTCTCAAAGTTAGAAAACACAATGCCGACCGCGCACCTGTTTCCGTTCCGGAGCATTATTTCGTACAGGAAATAATAAATACCCATCAGCCGAGAGGCCTGCCATCAGAGAGATCACCATTTGTTTGAACCGACGGCAAGGCAGACAAGACGAAGGCGTGAATATAAGCACTAATATACTGTTTTCTACCATGAGGGGCGACCACAGTAAACCAAGAAATTCCAAGCCGAAAGGCGACCTACGAAGAAGCGATGTGTCAGAAATATCTGAAAAAAATAGAAAACGAATACTTCGTGAATTTATGTCCTTCCTCCACAAATGCCAATACGACAAAGACAAGGAGTTTACTCTCGATGAGCTGATGGACATTACAGCCCTAGATGTTCGTCAATGGTTTTGTTCCTTAGCTTATGGAAAGATTGAGCCAGAACCAGGCGACATGAGTATCATCAAGTACAATTCCTTCCTTCGTTTGAAAACACATCTCAGCAACTCCATGCCCGAGCATCACTTGGCCTGGGATCCAGAGCATAAAACGGGAAATCCCACTAGGAGTTACGAAGTCAATAACTTACTCAATCAAATCATGAATCAACATCTAAACCCTGTTCGAGAAACTGCAGAGAATGAAATTCAAGGCGAGTCAGGCGACGAAAGTGTCGAAGACGAAGAAGAAAACGCCGAAGAAAGTTCTGAAATAGTAGAAAACAAAGACACGCCCCAATTTCAAAATTTTCATCGGTGCCTTCGACAATTCATGTCGTTCTTGCACGGGAAGCCGGAGGATTACCCTGAAGGCCATGAATTCACCGTCGACGAATTGGCAGCTGTGACTCCGAGCGACATTTGCCGATGGTTTCGACATAAAGCATTTGGCGAGGTAAGAAAAAGAAGGGCATCCAATCTATTCATAAAATCAGTGTCATTTACAATTTGTTTCCCCCCTTTACCAATTTAGCTTGGCGATCGGCCTCTCCCCGGTAAGTCGGCATCTATTTTTTATTACAAAAACGCGATAAGCTTCTTTATGCCGGACAAAGAAACTGAGTGGGATCCAGAGGAAAAGAAAGGAGACCCGACAAAAAGCAAAGAAGTCTATGATATCGTCCAAAGAATTAAAAAGACAGAAAGAAAGCGAAAAGCGCCCACACAGAATGGTCCTGCTCCAAAGGTCAAAAAAGCCAAGTTACATGAAAATATACTCTCCATGATGAAACGTCAGAATGATCAATTCATATTGATGCATAAGCATCTTGCAGCGATTAATGCCGAAACATCTCAGACATTGGAATGGATGGGTGGAATTCTTGTGAAAAATGGTGAACGTATTCTTGAGCAGTTGAGAAAGGCTGGCGGAACCCCTCCTTCCAATGTATCCTCGGGCTCGGGGCCAAGTGGTGCTGCTCAAGGAACCAATCTCCTGAGTCAAGTGCAACCAACTGAATACAATGGTCACATTCCTGTAAACCCTGGCACAACCTTCTTCAACAATGTTTCTCCCTTCGCTCAACTAAAAGCTCGTTTCGCACAAAGGGAAGCGATACTTGACTCGAATGCAGGGCAAACCGACATTGCAATACAGAAGAAGCAGTGGGAAGCAAAGCTATCCAAACGTTATAAACTGAAAACACTGAGAGATTTATGGGATGAATACGTTGTTGGAATAGATGGGAATAAGGTCAGAGCAGTTGTTGCTTATTTTCCTGGATATTGCCTTTCAATATACAAAAACTCATAGATTTCTCCTCCTTTTTGTTTTCGCTCTCCTTTGTTGCAGCCCGCGAGGTTGTTTACCTCCAAAGAACGTGGAAGAGACAAGGCAATGTATTGTAGACGCAAAAAATTCTGGAACGTTGTAATAAAAATGATGGAACTAGGTTACAGTGCTGATGGGGCCATTGCTAAAATACAAGCCCTCTACGGTCGGAAACTTTCAGTCACTGAAATATTAAATAGGTTAGTGAAAGATAAGCAAGTATACAAAGATTCTGGTGGTTTTCATCCAGATCTAAAAATCCCCTGCACTGCAGAAGAAAACATGGCACTTGAGAAAAAGAATCAAAAGGCTACACTTGCTACAGGCATCAGAACGCTGAGGAAACTTTGGGATGAGTATGACGTTGGGTTAAATGGATCCATTCCAGCAAAAGATTTTCTACCTTCAGAACGAGGTGCTGTAAAAGCCGTTTATTCTTTTCGAAAGGTTTTTTGGGACCTCATGGAACATATGATTGCACTTGGTTACTCTCCTGACGAAGCCATTGCGAAGATTAAGGATGTTTACGGAAGGAATATAACACTTTCCCCACTGTTACACCAGCTGCGAAAAGACAGAAAATTATACCCTAACGGCATTCACCCTCTCCTGGCAGAAAAGGGGTAGGAATAAATTCCAACGCGACGCAGGAAGCTAGTTTCACAAAGATCAGAGCCCTGGAGCTGCTGAAAGGGCTTTGGGATGAATATACAATTGGGATACACGGATTTGCATCAGCAAAAGATTTTAATTCCGAAGAGACTACTTGGTGTCAGTAGTTATATTATCGTAAGATGGTATTTTAGTCACTGATGAAGCAAATGATTGAGTCCAGGATTTCTATTGATGTAGTTATTGCAAAAGTAGAGTAAGATTTCACAAGTAAAGGGGACAATCTGAGACAAATATGAAAGCGTGTGTAATCTTGGCTCTTAAATGTTTTAATGCTCATTATGGTACTTCAAATATGATTTCATCAATCCACATACATGACGAATTACCAATTTGCTTAGATTTATTAAATTGATTATAATAATGGTAGTATATTGGTAGTATTGTTTTGACGTCTTCAAGATAAAATTCGTTGTTAGGAATGGAATTGGCTTTGCAATGTTTAGCACAATGTGTAGTTAAATTCTAATTGTTTGGCACTAACTTTCTCTGTGTTGTTTGTTGTAGGTGCAATATTATTATTAAGCTCCAAATAGAAGTGTCCGTTGGATGTCATTCAATTTGGCGGAAGACATTTGTTAAACTAGATATCAATCAGCTGAAAAGCAATGTTTGAATAACTTTGATGTGTAAAAAGGAGTAAAATAATGTCAAGATTATTGTTTAGCATGGAACTTTCACATCTTGATATCAATCATCACATAAACCTCCAACATGCCCTTGGGAAGTTGCTTTCAGAAGTTGATATGTACTTTTTCATTCCGTCTACTTTAGAAACTTTAATGATTATTTGAGATCATTGCATCTGCTGTAAATCTTACCCAATGATACCACACACTCAATAGTGAGTGATCCAAAAAATACATGAAAATTCATGGACATTTGTCTTTATTTTTTATTCTTGCCTGCTCTTGTTGCTTGGGGATTGACTCACAAGATACTACCAGTTCCCACCAATGTTTGGGTGCTATTCACCAACCTTTAGTCGGACTTCTCTTGAAGCCATCCAAATTCCCTTCAAACTCACAACCTCACAATAAAACAGAAATTCCCATGGCCGATGACTTGAGAAAGGGGCAAAATGCAGCCCACCTGTCAGTATGCATGACAAATTGTATGATAATAGTTTTCAACCTTTGTGGCAATAATTGCTACTAACAAAGCATGCTCAATAGTGAGCCCTTGTAATTCTACCAACAGACCAAATTTGGAAAAGAAATGCAAAGTGCTGGCTTTCTTCTTATTGATCAAACCACAAACACATCACTAGAAGAAGAAATATGATAGTATTATTATTTTCAGAAGCATTGAAAATTCAAGACAAGAAGTGGAATTTTCTAGTTACCACATGTAGTGGTAGAAGGCTGTGATAAATGTGAATTGAATTTAGCACTAATGGAGAATTTAATCTGATGCTGACCCTACTGTCAAACCTAATTTTCTGTTGATCTGACAGAAAATGACAAAGTGGTGTAATATCAGTCTGTAATTGTAGGCTGTCCGCAATCACCAATCTGATGAAATTATTCAAACAGACCTTTTTATATTTTAGCAAGTCAAGGCATGCTTATGTTGACAAATTTGGCACTAATTTGATGCTCATGTGGTCTCAATTTTTTCTTGAGATTTTGGACAAGTGTTCCTATGCAAGACTTAAAAGTGGGTGGTTTGTCTGCAGAGAACACAGGAATGATCTTACAATTTAGTACTTTTTTGGCAACTTTAGCTTTTTAACAGTATTTTGATTCACAATTGCTTTTATTTTTATCTTTTCTCCCACAAATAAACACATATTTAAGGACCAATTTTTTTGTCATGTATGACTTGTGACACAGTTCAAACAATTAAAACCTATCTCACATGAAGTCATTGCTCAAATGGAGGGGGTTCCTCCACTGTTTTGAATCTCCTTCATACTCCTCTATTCTCCTCTGTTCTTATCTTTTAGGGGGTGTGCTGGCACAAATACCAAAAATTCAAACTCAATTGGAAATGTTGTTTTCAGGAATTATGTTGATACAAAACAAAAAATATTTGGTAAGCAAAGCTTGAATGTGCCCTCTTTTCTCAAATTTCAAAGAGAATTCAATGGAATTAGATTGATTCAACTCTTTGACCAGTTTACATTAAGTAATTTCTATCAAAATGAGACATTCCACAAAGCATGAAGAGAGTGGTTGACTTTATATATCGGTATTGTGTTGTATTGGTGCAAAACCCCCCAGTACATATCTGCATGTTTGAAGTACATCACCACGTTTTTGTCTATGTAAATTGACACGGTCTCAATTTTTACCAAAACCCATTGATTTTTTAACTTTTTTGCTCATGCTAAAATTTTTAGTTTAATTTTATAATTAGGGGAAATTTCAACATTTTATCACTAAGTAAAATGAGGCAGGTTACCACCAAATTAGGCCAGTAGGCATTTCTTGAGTACTAGTGACATATGGGGTATTGGTATAAAAAAACCATAATTTTTTGCTCTTTTCAATGGTGCAGTAAAAGCCAGTGAGTGGATAAATGGTGAAGAGTCATTAGTTAAAATGTCATATTGCTTAATGATAACACAGCATGGCACTGTTGCTACAATTATAATGGTAATGGATGATTTGTTTGCCTTTTGATGTCCAAGCACCTCCAGCTCACTGACATGAGGAAGCATTGATGTTTTACTCTTGCATGAATGGGACCTGTGAGAAAAGATAATTCATTTTTAACAAAGGAACTAATACTATTGATCGGATTTTACCATTCTTGCTTCCTTTTGTTATGTTAGATTCCAATTCAATAAAGGAATTAATATTATGTATGGTAAGATGTAAACGTCTTACCATCCTTTTTTCTTAGTTGAGTAGCAACAACTGAAGGAATTAGTATCACTGGTAAAGCATCACTATCCCATCATCCTTTTGTAAATTAATGAAACAATTTCAAATTTAATAAATGAATTAGTATATTTTGATTGCAAGCTTTGACAGGTCTATCATAACTCACAATCAGTTATAGCTAAAAATAATCAAGTAGTGGTGGTAAAATATTCATATCTCAGTACTGAGATTTGAGCCAATTCAGCCGAGTGGCCTAATTTGGTGGTAGCCTGTCTCAAATAATTAAGCAAAAATACAACATGACGTAGAGCATATTAGCCCCTGAAAAATTGTGAAAAAACACAGTACACAACCTTGTTTTTGTTGTGTTTCTCTGCATTGAAAAATAGGGTTGTGTACTGCACAAAACTCTCTTGAATAATTTGTTTTAGGCTCAGTTTGATTTTGGATTTTGAATGGTGTGCCACTTAATGGATGATGTTGACCCAAAGTGTGAAAAATAAGGTTCTATACTTCAAAAACACAGCAAACAAGTATATCCATGTGCTGAGACAAGATGATAGGGCACTTCTGTCCAAGATAGGTAGTAGCAAAGATAGCTTCTTTCAATATAGAGTTTCCAACATACCCATGTGAATTATGTTGTAAATGGAGGAAGACTTAACCAAATTTGAATAGTACCACCATTCTCACTCCCAGAGCTGGGGTATTTTTGTCAATGCTAGCTTTGACTAGTTAAAAAGAAATCATGTCCATGATGATGTTATTGTAGCATATTAGTGTGAAATACTAGGGTATGGTAATGTTGTAGTAGTACTGAATTGTCTCCTTCCTAGTGTAGTAGGCACTTAGTACCTAAGTAGCCTGGGATTAAAGACTGTTCTTTTCTCCTTCCAAGTGTAGTACTTAGTACCTAAGTAGCCCAGGATTGGAGACTGTCATAGTATCTACCAATACAAAAGATTTTCTGTCAGCAAAAACATACAAAAATTGACATCCTAGTTTTACATGCTGTATTGCTCCCTCTGCAATTTACCTGATGAATGTTGTTTTGGATGGGGTATGGTATTTACCCTTTACCTGGGGGTAAATCAATGAATTACCCTCCCCTTCTAAGTGTTCCCAATGATAAATGACACATTTACCTCAACCATTTACCACATCCAAAGTCATTAATGTACTTCAGCTCCTCAATTTGATTGATGCTATAGACTCCAATATTTTGAGAACAAACTAGCATTTAATACTGGGTAATTTATTAAAACAAATTTTGAATTTTTGTGATTGGTAAAAATTAGGTCAACACAATGATGCCCTTATGTTTTTGGTCTTTTTGATCATTTACTGCCATTTACCACCATTTGACCTGCTTACCATTTATCCAAGAATTTTCACAGTGGGGGTAATCTTTTTAATGGAAATAAAATGTTGATTTTATTGGTAATTACCATATAATTTACCAGTGTAAAGGTAAACGGAACTTGAGGGCAAAAAGGTAAACAAGTAATCACTGCTCTATTGCATGTGAATACATAAGCTGACAGAAATTATCATACATTTTGTCATGCCCAATATTAAATGAAGCATGGAACATGGCGGGAGAGAGACCATTTGAGATGAGCAATGACCAGAGTGTACACAAATGAGCCAAAATCATGAAACCATCAAAAATTATGTCAAATCTGCTATATTTGAGTACAAAATCTTGGGTTATTTGACTCCCAGCTTGTTGCAATCAGCTCAATGTGCATGCTTACTGCTGCATCACAGATTTCAATAATAGATATAACATTTCATCATAACTTCTAGAAATGCCATAAAAATGGGTCTTATAATTTTTTATTTAAAAAAGACTAAGTACAGGTAAAAATTGAAAATAGTACAAAATATTTCCTTTGCTAAGAGTTACAACTTTTTATTAAAAAAATGTCTGATGAAAAACAAAAAAGTGTTGCTCCAAAGCTCACCATCAACAAACAAATCTTTATTTGGCTATGAAATTGATCTAATGAGAACTGATATGTATTGTTTATCCTCATTGTTTTTAAATTTAGAGGGGCACTTGGTGGATGATTGACATTGCAAAAATTTGGACATGGACATGGAGTGCAGCTTTGAATTCAAAAAAAATGGAAATGCTTCTACATTTCTGTTGAAAAAGGGAGAGTCTGAAAAATTATACCATGTGGATTCATCTGGCTATGAAATTTGATAAATTAGGGAGATTAATGTGGCAAATGATCTGGTTGGTGTGTAATGTACATGATTGATGGTTGACCTGCCAAGTTTGCAAGTAGCTGATAAAGTTTACGTCCTTTTTGGCTTAAGTGTTACCAAGGTTTCTGAAATTCTTAGTTATATCCTTAAGAGCATTAAAAGAATTATGGTGCAATGTGAGAATTTGCAAATGCTAAAGAGTTATCTCAAAATTAGGCAATCAAAGTAGGTACTCCATGCTCCCCAATATGAACCAGCTGCTGAAGGAATCAAAGCTTTGTCATAATCACAGGGCACATATATCCAAGATATGTAGTAAAGACTGCTTGTTTAATGAACAAAGTTTCGAAGTATCTATGTCAATCAGGTACTAAATGAAGGAAGAACAAGCCATTTTTCTACTGCCATTCTCATATCCAGTACTCAAATTGGTTATATTGTCATCCAAAAAGGTCAAAAAAATGTGCTTGCTGTGATAATAAGTAATGGTACTGAAGATCAAAAATGGTACCTTTCGTAAAGAAAGCACTTGTCAAAAATCCAGGTAAAACTTTGATTATTTTGACAAGTACTCAGTAAATTTAATGAAGAATCAATGTACAGACTATATCCTGTGCAAAATTTTATATCTAGATATTTTTTCCACTGTTTTGATCTTGTGGGGTAGTATACTGGGAAGAAAATTATTGTTGACACAAACATTCATATAAAATTTAATACTATAACTCTGCAACAGGTACTTAGAACTTACTTCCTAAAAAATAAATTCTAATAAATTACTGCTTATTACTTTTTCATCTGCTTTCTTTGTGAAAGGTGAGTATAGTATGGTATACTAGTAGATAAGTATTGTACAAAGAAGTTATAGAGCTCCAATGAGATAGGTTTTATTTTTTATGAAAGCTATCTACATGCTACAGGGTGCAGGCAGTCACGAGTCACGAGTG
>JALLOT010004720.1:0-10324 GCA_036939595.1 Thalassiosira livingstoniorum
GGTAAGCAAGTACTATTTTTTAGAGGGTAGAGGTAGATAGTAGGGCTTGCTCCTGCATCCTGCCCACCACATTATTTATTCAGTTCTGATTTGTTTGGCTTAGAATGTCAACAAAAATAAAAGTAGAGTCAAACAAATCCAATACTCAGCAAATCTGATAAAGAAATGAATTTAAAATGTGGGGGTACCTACATCCCAACAAAAACACAATCAAAGGGATGCCTATAATGAAGACAAGGCCTGTTGCAATAGCAAGGCCTACTGCAAATGCACTCAATATAAAGAATCAAATAACAAGAGTGAAAGTCAAAGCTGACAAAGAATGCAACCCATTCATTGCATCATCTGCAACATGAATCCAATACCAGGCAGTATTTGTTAGACCCCAGATAAAGAAATCCATGAAAAGCAATGTTTACAAACATTGTTTTGTATTGCTCAAACCTTCTTCATTGTGGACATAAAAGACCACATGACAAAAGGGACCAAAAAAGAGCTGTGGGATTATCATAATAGATGTGAAACTTATTTGGTCCTAGATGCTGGTTGGCCTAAGGTACTCAAACAAGTACCTCCAAGGCCTAATTGATACTCTTATGAGTACCCAGTCATTAGTCTATTGTCTCACCCCAAATCAGACCAATTGATGCAACAGCAATCAAACAAAACTCATCAGTTCATAGTATGTTCAATTATCAAGCTTAACAAGTTAAAATTTATCAAGAAATATCAAAAATGGCAATCAAAGGGTTTTGTCACAAACAAATTGCACTCTATTGTGTAATGCAATGGATTGTGTCACTGTCCTGATTATTTTTTCCATGTCTTCAGATTGAGTCCTTCCCAACCAGTTGAAAACAAAGAACCTTGGTTGGGAAGATGCTCTGTCAGTTGCTGCCATTGCATATACTTCTCCTTAAGAGCATGAGTAGTTTGTTGTTTTAGGTAGGGTAGATAGGTATATAAAAGTTTGGTCGGACTTTCTAGAAGAAACTAATTTGTGAGTTCATGAAATAATTTTTTCATTTTGGGGGGATTTCAGTGCACAAATAATAATTTGGAAAAATTTTGAAGATTTTCAGCTCGAGAGATTTCTAGAAAAAGTGTGTGTTCCTGCAATAATACTTTTTTTAAGGAATTTTGATAAAAGAGTGTTAATTTGGAAGAAATTTTGGACAGTTAAAATTATGGTAAACTATGTTTGGTTTAAAAAAATCCATAAATGTTCATCAAAAGCATGAAGGATTGATATTATGTGTATTATTTGGTAGTTCTGAGACAATCCACAGATATGTTTCTCCAACACAATGGATGTATGCTTTTCATGGAGTGAAAGAAGTTTGAGTTGGATGCTGGATGGATATTGTAATTTGAATAAGAAGTATAAAAATAGGAATTTTATGAGAAGAAATCCCAAGAATGAAAGTAATAATCTATATCCTGCACATGATTATATTTTTTTAGTAAAACATGATATAAAATTGAAATTCAGGATATATGCAGTCACAGGATGCCCAAGGGATGCTTTTTTTGGATGTGCACACTTTTAAGGAGAAAAAGGGTACCACCTTGCAACTCCTACAGTGTAAGGGTGACATCCAAAAAATATTCTTTTTGTATGTTGAAGATTTCATGGCATCCACAGACGGTGCTCATGCATCCATAAATTGAATGACTAGAGACATGTAGTAAAGGGGCACACACCCCAAGAATAAGAGATGATGCAGTAATATGTGTGGTTGGAGAGCCACTAATTATCTACCTGGGGGAACCCATCAGGATTAGGTTATGTAACAATTCACTGGACTCCTGTTGAAAAGGTAGCAAATGCAACCCCTCCTCTTTACTCTGGGACTGGGAGTCTTGAAGCCATTGGACCTGTGAGCATCATTGGCCAAAACCCAACCCCCAAATCTAATACCTCTCTGACCAGAAGGTCTTAGAGGAAGGGAATGATTGATATACTGGAGTAATGGGATCCTCAGAGAAATGGTCAACAGTGGTCATACCAAGTCTTCAAAGATAGTGCTTCTTGTGTCTTCCATCATCCGAAATAAAAGAGGGTTCTGGACTTACTTACTTCTGGAACAGAGACCAATCAGCAAAACCAGGTGAGACTGAAACTGGCAGTGGCTGCCACCATGGGCAAAACACAGAACAATGAATCAGTAACCAGTAGTAGTACTATAACCTGAGTAGAGAGGCAGGCGAAGCAACAAAGGCACACAACACAACCAATGACAAAAAAACAACTACTAGATATCAGTGAGAAGATGTGAGTAAAAAGCAAAATAAGATCCAAGTCAAATTAAGATCACACTCTGAGATCTTTTCTTGTGTCATGAGGTCGCCGCCCATGCAGGATCCAGCATCCAGCAGGATCCAGCCACGCACCATCCCCAGCAACCACCCAGTCCGCGCCATCATTAGGCAAAAGGCAATGACATGACACGGAAAACAGAAACCGGTGGCGACTCTCATCTTCTATTTCTTGGCAGTTTTTATCTGGACCTACACTTGCAATTGTAAGACTTCACAGTGAACAGTGATTCGCCAAAACAAACCTGTCGCATGTTTTGTCCGTGATCCACACCGCCAGGTAACATGGACCATTCATCTTCTTCCTCCAATCATCAACCCAAACGTAGCCGACGTCAATCTCCACCAGCCCGAAATCCACAAAACGCCGAGCAATCATTGCCCGGGGTATCTGAAAATGCCCCCCAGGATGATAATAGAAAATTGCCTCCATCCACCTCGCAGAATAAAGCCGATGCGGTCCCTAATCTTTTATTGAAGCTGTTGGAAGCATGCGCCAAACACAAGCGTCGTCACGAAAATGACGAGACTCAAGAAACATCAGCATTAGCAAATAAAAAGTGTCTTGACGAGTTGAAAACTTTATCACGGGTGTTGCCACGTGTGGAGTCTTGTACTAATGTGAAAGATACTCAATATGATGAATATTATTGCATGGAAATCAATGAAGGTGGTTCTGGCGTTGAAGGTAACGACTCAGCCAAGAATGATGGCTTAGTTGGGAGAAAAGACCAAAAGAGAAATAATGATGCAAAACGCAATGGAAGTTCAAGCGCAGTCCTATATTCAGAAGATGGGACGAGAGATGACGACGACGATGATGTGAAACATTTGTGTGCACTGTATCGAGCCATAGCAAGGGGGACATTTTGTCCTCATGCTGCCTTGCATTTGTTCGGTAACTGCGGTATTAGTGATGGCAGTGGCAAAGGGTACGGAAGCACCAAAGATGAAAAAGATGCAAATGATATCTCTATCGCAAAGGGAATTTTGCCGAAAATTGTTCAAATGCTCCAGTACTTGGTCCTTGATCCAACGAGGGTAGCACTTTCACAGTTGGGGTCCAACATAATAAACTTTGATGAATCACAAAAACAAATGAATTCAATGACTCCAAAGAGAAAACCATTGTTGATGCCCCTTTACGATGCTGTAAACACTTTTCACCATGAAGAAGATATTGGCGCGACAATTGCTGCTTTACTGAATTTATTAGAGGACCAATCACTTCGCCTCAAAGCAGTTCAAGACTTGATCCATTTATCTAATGATCTCAATACCATTGATAAGTCGCAGGTGCTGTTTGATCCAAAATTAAGATCTGGGATAGGCGAGGACACCACAAAAGGCGACAATAAGCAGTCATCAGCGCGGGGGAAAATTAGGGTACATGTATTCACAGAGCTTTCCAATCTTGTACAAAAGAAGTCATGGGGTAATTTGGAGCAAGGAGCTGATTCTGATGGTGTGATTGATATCAATTCTCGTCGGAGTCTTTTGGCACTGCAACTTGGGACGTGGACTGCATTGCAACATCTACTGCCACTACTTTTTTCCGATCCTTTGAGGTCGAGCATTTGTTTGGAGGAAAATTTTCCCCAAAGAATGGGCCCCAACACCCTATCTTTTTTGCCGGGCAGTGGTAGTAATATCAGGCTTCTCTCTGAGCTGATGTCATCGGCACGACCACTGCTGCTAGTTGAAACTAGACCCTCTTTTGACACTCCACAATTTCTGACTTGGAGATACTCTGACTTTGATCTATGTTGCCATTCTTCACTAATTCTTCGAACCAAGTTGTCAATTGTTGACATCATGACAAAGATGGTTTATTCCAATTGCAGCCCTAGTTTTTTGGTTCCTATTAATAGTGGTTATACATCTTTGGTACCAGGTGTTGATTTGGCTCTTTTGGCTGCAGAAACCGCAAAATCACACTTGAAGTGGATCGAAGCTCTCGTGACAAAATCTTCCAAAGCGAATTCACAACAAATATCGGACTTGGAATACTACCTAAACTTGTTTTGTTCTTGGGGGATATCAAATCTTGTGATTCATTCCATCCTTTTCCCAGATCATGTGCCTACACAGAATGATGTGTGGTTACATTCTTTTCCGTATCTTGTGGACTGCATACCAAGCATTGCTAGATGTCTGGGTGACTCGATGGAAGACGAGAAGTGCCTTTTCAGAGCAATCATTCGGGCGATTCATGCAATTCTACTCAACAACTCAGAATCTTGCAAACCAACCAACATCGGACATTTTCATCCCGTCAGGCCCAACTCATTAATCGAACTTTTCACAAATAGGTGCTTGGCTTTGGGATATTTCTCTCATCTTTTCGAGCTCACTATGGATTCGTTGGCTTCAATATCCGGCCCTGCTGTGTCAATCGTTGTTCGTTTGATTGAATGGTCGTCTTTATCCCCAGCAATGGGCTTTGGACAAGACATCAGCGAGGGATCATTTAGTCTTGATTCAGTTGAGATATCGTGTCAAGATGCGATACGTGCTACAGAAAGTATTTATGAAAATGAATATGAACCAATTGTAAGTGGTGCCAATTTGTCCGAGGTCGAGAGAGAAAAAAAGCGAAGAAAACTTCCTGGAGTAAACACTCAACAAAATAACGTCGAAATTCGCAATTTTAATCATTATTTTGAGCAACCGCCTCCTGCAGGCGCATCAATCTTTTCTTCACTCGCTGGTTCAATTGCCGATGCACTAGCAGAATCAAAAATCGTCTCGAACCGAGCGGAAAAAGACTATGACTGCGATGAGCACAGTGGAGGAAGCAAAATTGTTTCTTTGATTTCAATGTCAGACGTTCGTGCTTTGAGAAAAATATCCGGGATTCTTCGAGTGCTGCTTTCGTTACGGAGTCTTCATTTGGATGCCAACTCAAAAGCCATTGGGACAACCACTGTCATTAAGAACCTGTTTCAGTGCATCAGAACTGTTTCGGATATGCTGATGAAGAAGAAAAACGATAGAGGAGACCTCTGTTATGTTGAACCGCACATATTTGAAGAAGTTCTTTCTTCATTGGTCAGTGTGGGCCTTCACTTGTGCTGGTTAAAACGTGACGAATCCTCTGGAAATCAAGATGAAAATTTGGCACGGGAAGCAATATCTCATGTTGCAATCGAAAGCCTTTCGTTGATAGATTGCTGTCGTAATGGCGAAACAATGCCAGATACTCTTGATGCAAAAAGAACTAAAATTTGTGGAAATTTATGCGTCGATCTGTGCTCTCTCCTTGGAGTAAAGGCAGGTCCTTACAAAGACGTTTGTTTGTGCAGACTTGCCTGTGGCTCCTTCGATGACTTTTCTTCTGAATGTGGATTATTCACTTTTCATGATGTGTTACCATTTCAATGTCAGTAAGTAGCTTATGTTTTGTGCACCATTTTTTTCGCAAAATGCTATAAGATGCATATTCCTTGCGGCTCTTTTCCCAGTCAAATCGAATTCTGAGGGATACGGGTCTACTCTGTCATCTGTCCGTTGTAATCTGCGTAACTCATCCAGCACGATGGAAACCATTTCTTCGTTAATTAGTCTGCCTATCTTGCTTTCGTCCCTTGCCATATCGAAAGAAACAGAAATTGCTTCTTCTGCAAAATATCTCAAAAGCCTGCTTGATTCAATTGACTTGAAGAATCTAATTGCTCCTTTCACCGAATCAAGTAACCAATCCATTTGCTGTGCTGCATACCGGACTCTGTCAGGACTCGCGAGAATATATTCTTCAGCATCGTTAGCGGTGGTAAAAGGGACCATCGGGCATGGTCAGAATCTGACCGGTTTTGGTTCTTCATACTTTTGGTATAAATTCAATCCTTCAACTCATGGACTTCCTGCTGTCATAAACAATTTATTGTCCCCCGATGATCCTTTTTCCACGGCGGCAATGGGAGAAAACTTGCTACATCGGGATTTCTTTTCGTCAGTCCTGTCAAAAGAGGAATTTTGTATGTCTCTGCTCTATGGAGACCCCGTTTTGCAGTCTACACAACTCATATATCTTCAAACAATAGTGTCATTTGCCTCCAAGTCATTGTTGCGCGAATCCAAAGTACCCGACTTTTTCACAGACAAACAGCACTACGCCATCTTTGATAGTCTTTCGCAAGAGATGAACAAAGGAACTGAACATCAAAGGATAATGATTCCTCCTCCTGTTTGGCTGTTCGTCATGCCTTTCATTGGGAAAAACGAGAAAACTCAAGAGCTTGCAGCCAAATATTTGGGCCAAATTTTATGTGCTAATGACTTCAAGCTATTCTCCTCAATATTCATGCCCAAAGATGAGCAAAAACCATATGATGTACCTGATGATGTGGCAAAAGCTGGTGTGGATGCTCTCTTTTTGGAAATCGAGTATTTAATCGCCTCATTCTGTAAACTTTGTCAGAATCTTCTGTTTTGTGAGAAGATAGGCTCAACATCTGAACATATGGAAGTGGATTATTGCATATCATGTACCCGAACAGCCATTCTACTCTACCAAACGCTGTGTCAATATTCACCACTTGACTCATCAATTGGAAGATTCATTTTTCAGCGGTCACTGTTAGGTGTGGTGAGGATATGGGTTTCAAGTTCTGGTGGGTGTGTATTTGACTGTGATAGTTCTTCCCTTGACACAGAGATCGCCTCTTCTATCTCAAGTGCTGCATTTGATGGACTACGTGAGATATTCCGAAACTTTTCCACTCAAAGCCTTCTAGTGAAACTAGTCCATGATATCATGCCTCAACTCTTCACAGAGTTTTTGATTCCTTCGTTGCAAACCATCGAACCACCAATGCGGTATAAACTCTTTACCGTGTTTGTTGAAACATTTTTACTGCCAAATTCAGCCTTCAAAGGTCTACCTGCACAACATGGGCTCGAGGTGCCCAATGTAATTGAGATCACTCGTTTCATAGATAGTTTCTACCCGATTGTGATTGCAAGTAAGATTGTAGAAGAAGATCTCGAAAGTCTTCAAATGTGTGCTGCTTTTCGAATGTATCTCATAAGCGAGGCCAGCAAGCTGAGGAAGGAAGAGAAGAAATTATTGAAGAAGAAAGCATTAGGTATGTGTATGTATTTTTTTGTCGTGAGACGAAGAAGACACTCTGACGCTTTGATTTGACATTTTGAATCGTCAACATTAGGTATCAGGATAGACACTCGTCTTTCAACGACATCTTCTAGGTCACTTGTGCCTGGTGTTGCAATATCTGTCAGGAAACTCATGGAAAACACAAAGCTTCTGTGCGTTAAGGGTGATGTGATTGAATATGTGCTTCCAAAACTATTGCTACATCCTAGCCGTGGCCCACTCAAATTTTTCACCGCATCTATTTGTCAATCTGAAGTAAACTTTTCTGAAATTCTCCGAGAGAAGGGCTTAACTTTGCTGAAAACGTTGGTGTGGGAACTTGGTGCAGATGACCTTGATGAGGACTCCACTGAGGAAATGTATGAACCCAAACAGAAAAATGTGCACAAGCGAAAAAATGTGCTTCTTGCTCTGAAGAAAGGAGTTATGCTCAAGGAAGGGAGGGATTCATCCAATGTCGAAAATGATGATTCATCTTCTTCTTGGTCTATTGAAAGTTGGATTGCCCCGAACTTCATGTACCTTCTCGTTAATATAGTCCTCAACAAATGGAAATCGAGATCAGATCGGGATAAGTTCCAGGCAATCAAATGTTTGAGAGCAATGCTACACTTTTTACCGCCGTCCGACTCTCCAAAATACATTCACCAAATCATGTCTTCTATCAACAATGCGATATCACCCGAGCCAGCTGACAAATCAAAAGAAGTTCAATACTCCAAATTGCGTCTGGTCGCAGTATCTACTCTTCTTGACTTTACTAAAATTGTTGCAGCTCACGATGCATCACAATTGGAAGAAAATTTTATTTCAATTATTGTAACTGTCTTTCCGTTATTTAAAGAAGACGAGAACGTTCATCAAAAACAAAACTTGGCTAGGGAAAAAGCAGTAGAAATGCTTGAGTGGCTAGCTAAGAATTATCCTTCATTTTTCAGTGAGATACCCTTCTTGCCTGCTGCAAAAGACCTTCACCAAGTTCGTCGCATACTAACTGACAAAGGAATCCATCTTGATGAATTGTTAAACCAATCGGCATCCCCTTCAGCACCTGATGCAGAGCTCCCATCAAAATTCTACAACATAATGAGTCTCCTTTCGCAACTCATCATGCATGAAAATAAAAATGTCCGCAAAGTCACGCTTGTTCACATGGTATGTACCAAAACAATGTCTGCAAATGTCATATCAAATTCTTTTTTGGTCATACTGCAGACTAAACTTAAAGACTTGTCACTTTCACATCGTCAGGCGCGGTTGATCAGGTCTAACCGTGGACTTTTCTTGAATCTGATAGAAAATGAAGAAATGGCGTCAATGCACTTTTTAACAGTTACTCGCAAACCCATGTCTCAACTTCAACAAAAGAATATTTCCTCCTTGGGCAACTCAATTGACGAACAAGGTGTGTAATTTGCTATTTTTCTTCCGCGACTTTTTATGGGAATTTAATATTTCAATTGTCATTGTTGTCATTCGTAGGTGATGGAGCAAGTTTGAGTGGAGGTTTTGTTACCATACTTCTGACACGGCTTCTTACCACTTGCGTTAGCGAATCAGATAATGATGTTCGAGATGCTATAGCTTCTTGCATTGGGGAAATCGGGGCCATCGATCCAAACAAACTGGGAAAGGAAATAAATTCTTCACAGGTCAACTTCATGTCCGAGAAAACCCAATCCAGTCTTGAACAAGCACCATGGAAAATCGATTTAACAGACTACGAACTACAGCTTGTAACTAATCAACTTGTTTCTGGGCTGAGATCTGCTCCGGTACGATGCTAATTGAATATCATGTCCTGCATCTGTCATACCACTTACGTTTTCCGTGATGTCAAAACGTATTGCAAATTTTGTATCAGACAACACTTGACCAGCACAAAATTTCATTTGCGATACAAGAATTGCTGAAGCTGTTGGATTCCACCGCAACAAAAAAAAATAAAAAAAAATCAGGCAGTCAAGACGATGGTGGAAACGTAGAGGGCGACAAAAAACCAATGATGAGTTTATGGCTTAGGGAAAAACTCGAGAAGGCGGATGTGGTAAATATCGTTGAACCTTTTTGGACGACAAATTACAAGCAATACGACACAGCCGGCCCCAAGTCACCTCCATTTTTTCTCAAGTCTAACTCTTATTTTTCGTGGCTTTCCTCCCTTTGTCGGTATTTGGTGTCTCTTAGTGGCACGCATGGACAAAGTATTTGCAAGCATTTCTTTTACGCTTGTCGCTCGGCTATTCGTTCTCAGGCAGGGATAAGCGTTGCTGAATTTTTACTTCCTCTGTTAATTCTTGACAGCTTGTGCTTCGGAAAGAGTAACGTAGAAGATATCATTGTTGAGGAACTTCTTGCTGTGCTCTCATGTGAAAATGTTGACGACACCATGAGTTTGAGGGAGAGAGAGAAAGCAGTGACTTTAGTGTTTATGATCGTGGACAAGCTCAAGAAATGGGCTGAACATGAGAAGGATCAAAAGTTTCGTTACTCTCGGGGAAGATCTAAAAGGGTATCTGAGTGGCCAATTGAAGTGTGCGTGTCCAAAATAGAAAATTTGATAAAGCGTATACCGAGATCAACTTGCGCACGTGCAGCTCATATTGTTGGAAAGCATGCAAGAGCTCTTCAATTTCTTGAAGAGGAAAGTCGAAGCTTTGCTGTTATGTCTCCGGGTTCAGAATTCGTTGACGACCGAAAAGAAGGCGCTCGCAAAGAGAGAAGATATCTCGAATCTGTTTATCTTGATGGGATTGACCTTCAACTAACTCAGACTCTTCTGGGGGAACTGAATGATTTTGATACAATGGCTGCCATTGCACAAAGGAAAGACCAATCAAATCTTTTGAATCGACTGACCGAGAAGGCGAAGGAACGAGAAATGTACGG
>JALLOT010004721.1:0-10044 GCA_036939595.1 Thalassiosira livingstoniorum
GGGAGAATGAAGTAGTCCACCCCCACTCTTGCTTGTGATCCCACTACTGGAGTGGAAAGTTAGGATCAGTTGTGGTGAGGCTGCTAATGAAGTGATTTTTTACTGTTTGGATTGCTTGTTTGGTGGAATTGACTTGGTGGTTGCCAGGCTCCACCATTTGCCATTTGCTGTCTTTTGTGTGCAAGTACTTTTTGATGATTCTTGATGCCTTGTTGTCCATGATGTTGATTTTTGGCCTGTATCCTTTTTGTTCTAGATACTCAAACATGTCTTTGAATGCAGCTAGCATTGTAGCATCTTCTTGATTATCCATAGGACTCATGGATGTGGTGTTTGTGGTCCAGTCATGTCCAACAAACAAATCCTGGTTGCCAGCAAATGAAATGGCACGGAATTTTTTGGTAGCATCTGTGTTAAATGTGTTATCAATTTGGCTTTTCAGCACCAAGAAACAGAAGATATGGTTGGCCTCTTTGTGGCCTGATTGGGTTATGACAAGTGCACCACTTTTAGGTTTGGGTATGGTCATCGGTGGCAGCATGAAGGAAATATATATACTTTCTTGTTACTTGCTGGCTGGTGTGATTGTATTTTTCTTGTGGACCTAATGTCTTTTCTTGGTTTTTTCATATGACCCTTCTCTGTAGCTGGTGATGGTGTGAGATTTTTTCAAGTGGCTTCTGCTGTGAGGCCAGGGAATGACTGAAGTTGTTTGTTGTTGACAGCATGTAGGACAGCTGGAATTTGTAGGCTGAAGAGGCATTGATGCAAGTATTTTATTGTGTTTTGCCTTGTTGTGATGGAATATACATTGTATGCACATTCATTCATTTTATTGGGATCATATTGCTGGCCTAATTCTGGAGGGCAGGCTGTTCATCTTTATTTGGGTTCATTGGCAGGAGCCACAGGCCTTTTCTTGTGTCTTGTCCCCCTGACAGCACTAGATGCCTTTTAAAATAAATTTTACACAAATTTCATTGAATTATACTTGGCATCCACCGTCTATAATTTTTTAATTGATATAAGCAACGTGCTTGCTAATCATGGTGCAATGTGTGCCTCAGTTATGTTGTTGGGGATCCACAGTATGTCTAAGTTACATAGATGTGTAGACATAGGTGTGGTTCCATATGGTCATTTGGTTTCAATTGGATTAGGGCCAGGTCTTTTGTTGATAACTGGAGCATCAATCTCACAGAAATTTCTGGTGGTGCCTAAATCAGCAATGACAAGTTCTTCCTCTTTTTTCTGTCAGTGCTGTATAATAGTTGTTGCTATCTTTATATGGGTTCTGTTTTGGTTTTGCTTTATGTGTACTGGTGTATGCACATTGTTGTTGTGAGGCTTCCACTAAATTTTCTCAGACTTCACCCTAGTTGCTCTGTGCTGCATGTCTATGTGCCATGTTGCTAATGATTACTGTTGCCTTGCCATCTACAGAAGAATGCATATTTGTTATTGGCAAGTTATTTTGGGAGGGGGTTGGCTATGTAGAATGAAATAAATTGTCACATTTACTTTTGTTACTAATATTGTTAAGTTCAGCTGCCCCAAGAAGTCAAGAGTGTGGAGGCCCTCCTTGGCCTTCCTGCTGAGCTTTCCACACTTCAGAGGGCAGGTACCATTTTTGTTCCCCCTTTTTGCAACAAATGCCTGGGAATTGTTGTGCATTCTGGCGTGTGGATGATGGTTGTCCCAACATCACTCATATGGGCACGTGTAGCTATGGTGCCAATCATCTATGTTGTATCTGCATGATCAGCAGTATTTCAAATTCTCGTAGCCTTTCACAGGGTTGGTGTGTGTTGGCTGGGGCCCTTGGCCTCTATTACCACAGCCATATTGGTAGGATTGACGTCCATACCCCCTTGCACTGCAACCATATGAGGCTCTGCCATATGAGGAATAGCTACATCCATGCCCCCTCTGATATCCCTGCCTCTACCATACCCCCTTGCATTCAGGGGACCTGCATTGGTTGGTCCATTGTACTTGGGAGTTGTCACATACACTGTCTGTGGTGGAGCAGGTGGTTGATATGGCATGGTAACCACAATGGATGGGGGTGGTGGATGATATGTTGCTGAAACGGTGCATTTAGTTACCTGTGCATTGTATGCTGTGTGTTGCATAAATGCCATCTGCTGCTGCTGCTGTGCTAATTGTTGTTGCATTTGGATGGTTGTTTCCATCAACTGAGCAATGTGTTTGCTGTCTGTACAACTCTGGGCAGACATAGCTCCAAAACTTTCTCTTATTGATGCAATGCTGTCATCTTCTGTGGCATATTATCCGCCCTCATTGGAAGGTAGGGATGTTTCAGTGTTGGAGGCACTCTGATATCCCACTGAATTCAAAGCCATATTATATTCACTTTTCACTAGGTTCAGATAGGCCTTTGTGAAATGGGACCAACATGTGAAGCAGTTCATCTGGTCATGGATGGGCATTGCCCTCCACTCAGCCAAATCCTGCATGTAGAGTCCAATCTTTTTGATAAGCACAATGGCTGTGTTGATTAGCTGCTTAATATCGTATGAGTCATTGGCATCAATTGCCACCACCTGACATTCCTTGATGCATTGGAGGAGCATTTCAATTGGCTCTTGCAAATTATATTGTTGCTTAATTTTTTCATCCATGTTCCAGACATCTTGCTCCAATGGGAGACACCAGGGGTCTTCTACACTAGCCAGAATCTCTTGGACAGAGAGATTGACATCCCACCTGGTCTACCCAATACTTGTACCTACCTGTTTTATAGACATCAGGGACTGCTTCATCCAGTCACTTGAAGATGACACACTTAAAATTGGAGAATAGAGTGTAGATTTTCTTTTGTGATTTGAACCTATCCCATGTTCTTGGTTGGAGATGTTTTGGCGGTGACAAGGGTATTGGGGTTGGTCTCTGGGGTCAATTGGATTGACCCACGCCACATTCTTGTTGAGGGCATAGATGGCAGGTTTTAGTATCATACCCACATGGCCCAGCCATGCCGGTTGGCAAGAAGGTACTTTGCATGCTGCTTTTAGAAACTGTTTGATGGTGGCCTGAATTTTTGCATTCGTTGGAAGATTCATGTTGGGGAGGGTACCAATAAGCTCCTCAAGCTTGGCAATGGTGCTGATGTTGCTCATACTTGCTGTTTTGAGTCAGTGAGCTGTGCTTGCTGACTGTTCTCCCATGGCATTGACAATATATTTTATCCGGCACTCTCACAATGGGTTGGCCTGCATTAACCTCAATTACTTATTGTGTAGTCATAAAAGAGAGATACTTAGGACTGTTAGGGACTGGCACTTAGGACATGTTTCATGATAACTAGGGTCCTAAGTAATCTTATGAGGTTATTGCTTAGTGGCCAGTGAGCTATGTGCCCTAGCCTTATGTCTGTCTGTCCATGCCAGTGCAGATCTCAGTTGCTCTCTGGCTTGTCCCAGGACTAGGGTTCTAACAGAACAAAAATGCACAAAATTTGAATTCTGAGTCTACGTAGGAAAAATACATTTCTGCACTTGTATCCCAACTTAAGGTTTACAAACCATGTGTCCCAATTTCAAACAAGTGCTGGTAGTTTCTAATTTTTTGTCTTTGTGTTTGTGCCTTTCACTCCCAGTCAGATTGGTAGAGTTTTTTTGAAATGGAGGTATTGTACATTCAAGTGCAGTATAGAAAATGAGTCAGAAAAGAGTCAGTGATTTTTAATGTTTATTAACCGCTTTCTGTATTGATAGTATTCATCTTTTTCTGGTCAAGTGTTACTTGATGCTCAAACATAATTTAATAATCTTTGTTTACATAGAAGGTGATTAAAATCAAATTTCAAATTTCAAAACACTCCCTGTGATTTTTGAATGAAACTTTATATTGTTTGGAATGAATTGATACAAGTTCATGTGAAACTGTCAATGTTATTAGTTTACATTTCAAATTTCAACTATTAAAACTATGCATGTTAAAAATATACTGATAAATTTGGCATGTATGTATACTCATACCATGCCAATATGACTGGAAATGAAAGGTATGCTTTTGGGCAAGTTGCTTGTAAGAAATCAGTGGTTATTTCAAGAATGGAGAGATCACAACAAGGTTCTCCCCATTTTTAATCCATACTTTGATGTTTCTACTCACTCATGACTTACTGCTAACCCCAATGCATGGTGAGAAAAGTCACAGTTGATTCTCATTTTTGCCATCAAACTTCAATCTAATTGTAAGTGAGTAACATTCCTTGGCTTGATTTTATCATTTGTTGGTTTCAGACCAAAGAGTGCATTTATGTAAAGCAAAGATTCTCTCCAAGATGAAAAATGAAAAAGATTGACAGCTGCATATTTATCATATTCATATAACTCTTTGGACTTAATTGAATGCCCTGTCAATCCTTGTTGCACAATTTGCCTGGCAAAGGAGAAGAGGCATCAGACTACACAGAAAATTTTAAAGAATTCTTTCAATTTATGAAATATGCACCTGTTGTTGTTTAAGCCAACACAGAACTTGTCTTGACTTCTCTACATCCAATTTCACCCAGATCAGGGTGGAGTAGTTTAATCAGATTTGACCCTCTTTGATATTTTATCAACTGTATCTGCTGTTGGGTCATTCCAAATGTCAGTCTGGGACAGGAATGGTAATCCTCTTGCGAAACTGCCACTACCCTTGGATATCCAAGAAAACACAAAAACTTTGCCACATTTTTCAATCATTCATTTTAATGCAACTCCAATAGTTCTCATCTCCCAAAAAGTGCTACTCCTCTGTTTATACTTTCACAAAATCCCATATCCAAAAGGATCCAAGCACAAAGTGTTAGTTGATCAAGTAAGACTTGCACTTTCTGTGGGACAAATTTTAGATCAAGAATGCCTCCAGCTTGACAAATCACTACTCACAAAGTCTTACATTTTCATGGGATACTCTTTTTGCCAATTTGGAAATGTCATGACTCAAAGAACCAGAGGAAGTCATTATTTTCTTCTGTAAAAAGGGATTTCCTCAAATCAACATTGAGTATATCAAGAAAATTTTTGATGAGACAAAAATGGTATTTGTAAACAAGCATGGAAAAGGTCAGAATAGTTTTAATCAAGGTAGCCTCAAGTATGTAATGTGAGGTTTATGACAAAAGAATTGTATTTTATGTTTGGGAAATGGATAATATGAGTTCCTCCACAACTTCTTGAAATCGGATTGTCCTGATGTGGCTTTTTTGCAGTCATTAACTTGCTTTCTTTCTCACCATGTGGCTTGCTCAAACAAAAGAGAACTGGACTTACTTTGATCTGAATTGTTTTTTCCCTCAGCCAATTAAGTCTTTCCAGAGTCTTTTCTTTCCAGTGTCATACACCTTTAGATCCATGTTAGATAAAATTGAAGAGGACAAAGGTTTGTTAAGCCTGTGTGGCAATTTCATGAGAACTGTTGGAATAGACATTGCTGGTAAAATTCCTGGCTATTCTACTACTTTCAAAGACAATTAATTTTTTATAGATACAAAGATGGAATTAAAGGCATTGAAAAATGACTAGGAGCATCAAACAGACAAAAATAAGGTAAAACTATGCCTTAAAATACATAATTAATACATAGGCAAAAGTAGAGAGGCCAAAGACATTGACAAAGAATTGGATCAATCCCAATCAATTAAGAAAAGTAATGAAAGGAAAAAAGACAAAAATAGAAACAGCTGAGGTTCACTAGATAGATCAAAAATTGTCCATCAAGTCTTGTCACCAAACTGGGAACAAGATTTCATCTGTTATCAGCACCACAATAATATTCAAGTGTTGATGGACTGTAAAAAGACCAAAGATAAGAATGCTTATTCTCGCCATCTGTGAAACTTTGTAACAGATTGAGAAGCTAAGATGATGGACTTGAAATCAAAGTATCTGATGGTTCAGTCACTGCCAGATAACATTGATCCTTCTTCTGTTTTTGACTATTTTGGCAACAAAGGACTCTATGAAAATGAAGAAAAGACTAACAGAAATGACAATGACAAAGAGAAGAAGGATGAAAGTGACTAATTCAATGGTAGTATCCAATGGAGAAGCACTGCTGTTTGAAATTTGAAATATCTTGTGATCCCAGAGTAATCCAATATAGCATTTTTTATTTTGTTTTGGCCACCCCCTGCTTGCTTTTTCATTGTCACCTGATTCATAGTCTCCTAGGCAGCAGGAACTGGTGCTGCTGTCTGTGGGGTTGGATGATATCTTGATCATTCTGGATGGTGGTTATAATAATAATTGGTATCATCATGGTCTATCATGGTTTGTTGATGATTGACATTGAAAATTAGTGTGTGTTTATGCTTGCTTTTGCATGAGAGAAACAGGAGAAATTTGGCTTGGGTTTTACATTTTTTTCTGAGATTTTGACTTACAATAGAAAATTCAGACCCCAACTTCAACTACAGTCATTTATAGGGAACCAAGTATATTTCTTAATATCATCAGAGTCAAGTCATATATTTATTTTAGTTCATTTGTTTCCCTTAATCAAATTATCTCTTGAAGGTTGATATCCAGCCTTCAAGAGAAAAGAGGACATTTCTTTTAAGTTTGTAGTAATGTTATTTTGTACTTAAATTCATACTATCCTTGCTGAAATTTCAATTTTGAGTTTCATTATCATGCTTAAATGTGACTCATACTCTATCCAATATTTAAATATATCAGTTATAAGCATGACTTTGGGATGTTCCTGGAATTAGTTTCAATAACCACGAAAAACCTTTTTTTTTATTTTTTAAAATTTCAGTCACGTTACATCACGCTAAGAAGTTTCAAGGTTTTACCAAAGTGTGATAAATAACGATATGAGCGTGATTGTGGGATGTTCCTGACAATCCTCAACAATAATTCTGCGTGCCTGCAACCTTCTGCGACGGTATTGTACTTAGGTATGGTATCAATAAGTAGTACGTAGAATACTACATTAGGTAGCTGTACAATACCATACAATCTTGAACAAGATCCTTCATTTTTTGGCGAAGCCTGCCACCAGGCACCAACCGCCAACACCGTGCGAATTGGTGAGAAAAGGTGGGCGTGAAAACCGAAATATCAATTGCACCCTATTTTTTAACAGTATTTAACCCTAACCCAACCCACCAATACTTACAAGGCTGGGTGAGCCACAACAATGAAATCCGAAACAGACAACGCCATGACCCCTCTTCAAATCCTCTCACTCTCCGTCGTCCTCGCCTCCAAACTCACCCCCACCGCCGCTTGGGGTGGCAGCTCCTCCTCCAACACTGACTCCTCCATCTATTACCAAAATCAAAATTCAGAATGGCTTTTCGGGTCCACTAACATAGCGATGAAGGTAGAGGGATGTGTATGGGCTACCACGGACGACAATGAAGATTTGGGGTGTATGGAGGATGAGAGTGGGGATGGAACTACTTATTGGTATCAGATGGCGATGTGCCGACGGGCACAGGTTGCCTATTCGGTGTATGCTTCGAATGGGAATGCTCAGTGTAATTCGGGGACTTTTAAAGGAACGGTAAGTGGAAGCGCATGTGATTTTGTTGTGATTCTTTTTCATCGTTGTTGAAAAGTTCTTACATTTGATGTTATACATTATTTGGACACTGCCAGTATGTCACGCAAGATGGTCTTTCTGAATTTGCTTACATTATGGGCCGATATGACGATAACTCGCCCATCAGCGAAGATAGTCTCGGTGACCTCCCAACCTGCGAACAGGGCGACAATGGCTACTACCTTTCTGTAGGCTGCGCCTCTGATGGAACATTCACACTCGAACAATTTAGCGATTCCTACTGTCTTCAACGTGTGAGCACTTACAACTCCCTCAGTGATGTCAACTCCCTCATTAAAACCTACCTTAAGTCTTGTTACACAATCTACTCTTCTAACAATGACCAATCTGCGGAATACTCCACGGCCGGATACCTCATCAGCAATAGCAAGGCATGCACATCTTTGGATTCACCCCTATGTGTCGATACCGAACAATTTGAGATGGCGTCATCCGGCAGAATTGGCACGATATCATCGGCTGGACACTCCATTGCCCACTTCAATGTAGCTAACAAAGCGAAATATGCCATTGGCACCATGTGCTTAATTGGAAGCTTATTCATGTTCCTTGGTATTCTCTTTACCAACCGTCGAAAGAGGCGCGCAATGATGCACAGAAAAATGCGCGCTTCTAAGCGTGAGCGTGCTAAACGCAGCAGCTCCAAGGGCCGTACTGCCAGCTCCTCGTCCCGCCATAGGTCTTCTTCTGGAAGGTCTAGGAGCAGAGGAGCAGAAGCGAGTAGTAGGTCAAGGAGCCGCGCTCGTTCATCGAGTAAACGCGATGGGGAGGGTGGTGTATTTGCGTAACTTTCCCACCATTGATGTGTTGTGTTCAGCCTTAGTTTCTTCGATTTGTCAAAAACTGGGATCATTCAATGCCTTAATTTATGTTTTTATGTAGTGAATTGTTTAGTTCTCAACATATCAGATACAACTTACAGCAACTGCTCACATTTGAATTTGGGATATTTCAACTGAATAACAGTGGTCAAATAAGAATCCCCGTGAGGGGGCAATGCAGCTCCTCACAACATCAAGTAAATTTCTTCATTTTCTGCAGACGATGACACACTAGTAAATTCGGAAATGGGGCGAAGTGTTAGTTATTAGTTTTCATTATTCTGTACAGTGATCTCTGGTATTTTACGTACCTAAGGTAAGTATAGTAAGTACTTACCTACTAGAGGTACAACGCGCTGTCATTGTTTTTGAATGATGATGGCTTTGTCTGGGTCAAAGCATATTTTCTGGCTGCAGTCAAAATGACTTTAAAAAAAGATGTCATGGATAACGTCCTAAATCCTAAAATGTTAGTAGTCTGTTGCATGCAATGTATTGTTGAAGAGCGTGACAAGATACTTACTGCGCAAGTGGACATTCAGAAAACGCCCCACAATTTAGCACAATTGCTTTATCGGAGTCCACGGGAAAAAATCATCAATATGATGATACTTTCGTGATAAAGGAATTTCTTTTGTTAATTATCCAACGCACTGCAGATACTACACAACAAATAAGCAACATAACTGCTCTCGAAATCATTTGTGCCTCTGGGCACGACGAAGGAGTCCGAAAGACTCTGAAATATGTCACAATAAAGAACATTAATTACTGTAACAATTTCAAATTGGAAATACTTCATATCTTAGATTCAAAATAATTCATACAATAGCCAAGACGTAAGAAACATTGATCCCACTAGGATCCCACTGCTAACAAAATTTTATGATCAACTCAGGCAATTTGGATTCTTCTTCATCCAAGAGGTCGATTATATTTTCCACATACTCATAAATAGCTGAGCTTCCCCCATCGACGGCTTAACCACAATTTTCTTGCTACCTTGAGCTAAGTAAGGTTTGAATTTATTTGCACTGCCACGTCCACCCGACCTTCTCGCTTTCCCTCCCCCCTCCACTGAATTTATGGGCGATTTTTCAGAAATTTTACTGATGCTTTGGCTCCTGCCCTTCGTTCCCTTATCTTCATCTTCGGATTCAAGAAGAGAGGCCAGCGCTGCAAGAGCACCGTTTGAAGCAAAGTCCGACGGCAGGCTGTCCATGAACAATGGACACTCATCCACATTGGATGGAGACTCCCGATCCATTTTGTTATCATCTACGTGCTCCTCGTTTGAAGGGGCTCTCTTTGATTCGTCAGAGCTTGGGCGACAGTGCGAGGACTCGAGTATTCCCATCGCTCCAGATATTGATTGATCCATAGTATTGCGTTCTGTGCCCCTCTCTCTCCTTGGTGGTGCATGCAGCCAAGGTGCAAACATCGTGCAAAAAATAAAAGATAATAAAGATAATCGCAAATAAAAATAATATGAGAGAGCAAAATCACGGGCAAAAATTCAGAAAAAGGGAGAGATTATTCAGTGACATTTTTTATGAGAAAGTCACGTGTGAATTCTGAATTGGTACGCGGCAGCTACAGTCTTTCAAGATTTAGGAATAACATTTGATCCATC
>JALLOT010004722.1:0-10045 GCA_036939595.1 Thalassiosira livingstoniorum
GCGAACTTCGTGATTATATTCGATACAACTCGTTTACACACTTTTGCGATGTGGTGACAACTGTTTGGCTCCGGCCCATCTTTTTATTATTAGCTCCATTCACCACTGCAACAACTGTTCAAAAAAATATACTCTGAAGTTCTATGTGCTTGTTTTTGAAGAACTTGGTGAATGAGCATGTTCTCTACCCTCTACCCCCAGCTATGTAATTTAGATCAGGCTGGCACTACCTACCTTTATACTCACCACAACAAGCAAGAGGTAGTGGGGGCAATGAGGATTTGCTTTACTTGCATTAAAGTAATGAAAAAGTGCAAGAATGATGCTTCAAAGCAGTGGGACAAGGCTTTGACCAACATGCCTTACATTAACAACCTAATTAACAAAGCTGCCAATGGTCCAAGGGAATTCAAGAAAGGAAAAGATCCTGCCTACAAAGGGAAAAAATCATCTGCAACTGCTCTCTTGACAATGTCATTTATGAGTCCACCAAAAAAACTTATGTGGTGCCAAAGAATAAGCCATTGAAGGGAAATAATGCTACCAGGCTATTCGACTTTTAAAAGATGGAAAAATCCTAATAATTTTGAAGCTACATGTTTATCAACTACGCCCTTTTTGTGTCAAGCATGGTATTGCATTGAGGACAGGAACTAAAAAGTCAACATGTGAAAGATTGTAATGAAATGAGAGTGTCATGATGCATGTTTTGAGAATGTTTTGTCTCCAGGAGAAGGGAAGGGCACAAAGGGAGCAAAACAGAGCAGGATTTTGTTGTCAATGGAGATGACAACAGCACCAATTCCAATAGCACTGACTTCAAATTCAATATCATTTGGGCAATTAATGTGTTGCATGGTAGTCAAGCCCTATTGTTATTAATGAATTGTGGAGAGGAGATTTTGCATGACAACATTACACAAAGCAAACACAGGACCAAGATTTGTGGGAATTGTTTATCAACAATATAGCACCCACTGCAAGGAGTATTGTCAGTTGCACCGTGCATGAGATGTTTCAGAAAACTACTAGGATCACGGCAGTTATTTGGCAATCTGCATCACTAAGTAGAAGAATTGCCAGGGGCGGTTCCAGGCATTGTGGGCAACGTATGAGCAGGAATAAAACAAAAGCAAATGCAGTGGAAGTCATGAGAAATTTTTGGCATTACTCAATTGGCTGCTCACCAATGCAGAGAAATAAAATTCAAAGAAGTGGGTGTGAGTTCTCATTTATTTTCACAAGGTTTTGGCAGCATAAGGCAAGAGATATGACTCTATGTTTTGTGCTTGTACAGCACAATTGCTGGATGGGGTTCAATACAAATCTGGGAGGTTGTCAAATTTAAATGGAGGTGGGAGCAGAAACAGTAGGAAGTGAAAATCTGACAATGATGAGCTGGATAATGACTGTTTGCTTGTGCTGACTTTGATTGCAACAAAGAATAGTACAATTGAACAAAATGTTTTGGCAGAGCATCATACTAGTGCATGGAAAAGCAGCATCACCATTAATTTGATGCAAGCTGATAAAGCAAAGCAACAATTGTTCAACAAATATGGAGATGCAAAAGTAGTTGCAGATAAGATACATGATACCAAGGTATGGCATCCTGAGTGGTTCAGATTGCCACTGTGCAATTTCAGCATGGACAATGGTGATGACGGCGAGACTGACAATGCTTGTAGCATTGACAGTCTTTTTGTGAAGGAGGCATGATTCTCTCTCAGGCCAAATATGTGTTTGCATAGCACCACTTAAAAAATGGCAAAAGAGGCAGGAAAGGAGCTTGGAGTCTCCAGCACTTTGTCAGTAGCATCTATTTGCAGTACTCATTCAGTTTGAATTACCAATGCCATTTTCATAAGTATTTTATATTCCCACCATAGTGCAATTACAGATTTTGAATTAGATATTGCATTTTTTTCAATATCAGCTTTGAATATTTACAATATAATAATAGAATTGGAAATAGAAATAAAAAAATAGAATTGAAAATAGAATGAATGAATTACACAAAATTCAATGGATGCACTTGCCCTCTATTAAATAAATCTTGTAAAACTGTTACTCTCTTCCCTTCCTCTGCACCCAAGTGGAAAAGGTAATTGTTGCCCATTCCAGCAATTTTAACAGTTCAATTCTCCTTTCTTGTGTCCTCCTCAAACTTCCCATCAAATTCTGTACCATCCTCCTCTCCAACCTTTTGCAGCCTCTGCAAGGATAAAAGCCATACTTCTCTGTCTTCCTCCCCAGCACTAAGGCTCAATAAAATGTTGAGCTGGATTGACAGTGTAACCATCAAAGTTGCATACAATCTCCTCTTGGCATTGCAACTTACAACAAATACAGAAATTATGCAGCTTGCAACAAACACACATAATCATAATATTCCAGCCTAACTTATATGCCAATGCTTTTCTCAAAATTTGCCATTTTGTTGTGTAGAGCAAAAAAACCATTTTAATTTGAATTCTTAATTGGCACAAGTAAAAATTGAAGGATGATTGAATTGAATGTGTACCATAATGCCCTTTAAATAGAGATATGATCTTCAACAAATTTATGAAGGCATTGCCGACAGAAATGAAGTAATGATTAGGTAAACAATACAGTCATTCAATCAAAGAGTCACAGCTGTTGAAATGGCGTATGTCTTTACCTTACCTGATGCATTAATTCCAATGTAATTGACAAATTAGATTGTAGTCCTCCTAGGACATTTTCTTGTATTCCAAAGTGCTTATGTTGTAAAAATAAGCTTACAATGACAAAAATTAGGCAAAAAATTGGCATTTTGTGGAATACAAGAAAAATGTCCACGGACAACTACAAACGAAGTCTAACTCGTCCTTTGTATTTCACGCCAGTTGGCCAAAAAAAGGCCTTTGGCCTTTTTTTCTGGCCTACTGACGTGGAATACAAAGGCGTAAGACTTCTTATAGGACACCCCAAACTGCATCAAAAGACAAGATTAGATGCAACTTCCACAAAGCCTTTGACATCCACATTGACTAATACAATTCACCAGTCAAATCAACAATGGCATCAATGGTTTTGTGATTGCCTGCAGCATGAGAAGCCTGTTTGACTTTGTCCCTTCCATGGTGGTGCCAAAATTGGTGTTGTTGATTATCTGTTTGGATTCATGAAAAAATGAATATTTGGACCGTGAAGTAGAAAGTAGAAGCAACACAAATGTGGCATGCTTCTACACGAAGATATCACTCAAAAAATTAAATAGATATAATATAGTGAAGATATATTATAGGTAAGGATGTTGGAGAGATATTATTGTACCAGACATACAGTATTTCTACACAACCCAGATAAGTAACTGCACATAATAGATTGATAGTTCAATATTATACTAAATCTCTAACAACCAAAACATTGATCAATATTTCCTACAGAGAATTGTTACAATTCTAAGTATATATTTCTACAATAAGCAACAACAGATTGTTGTCAAATCAATTCATATTACCTCATTAGCTTGTTTTGTCTGCTCTAGATAAATCTGACTATGTACAAGTTATTTCTTTTTGACAATGGAAAAAGTTAAAGCCTACAACATTTTGCTCATATAGATTGATATAAAAATAAATAATATTCCTACAGAGGTATGTTTTGCCACTATGTGTAGGTACATAAATGTATCGCACCTATTGGATTTTTTCTAAAGAGTATTATATTGCTTAGTTCTTAACTTGTATTCATATGGTGTTGCCAGAACTGGCAACACCATGGACCGTGTTGCCAAACCTGGACACACCACACAAAACATTGCTAAAGAGCCCCATGGTGAGGGTAAAACGTACCATAACTAGTTTACGGGTACTACCTAATACTACTACTACATCTGGTACTGTAGCTACTACTGTGGCTATCTACACCAGTATATTGTGTGATTGTTGCCTGCTTTCCAATCACTGCCGTGTTTGCACAGGTGTCCAGCTCCATCATCCCTAGATACATTTCAGTATCCAAGGATGTATCGTTCATATTTTCAATTACATGAGCCAAATGTGCATTCAGTGATACCTGTCCATCCTGTGCTGATCTCTCCACAGGTGGGCGGCTATGAGGGCTTCAGCTCTGGGGCTTCAGAATTTTCTGAAGCTCTAGAGCACTGGACTGGGCCTTTGGAATCAATTCATCAGAAGGTTTGGATGGACCAGGGGTAGGAGGTGTGGGAGGGGTGGGTTGTGCTGTGGACTTTGAGCCAACGGAGGCAGGGGCTGAATTCTCAGGCATAACATTAGCTAGCACTTGGGCCAATTTTTCAGTCTTAGCAGGATCAATGGTTTCCTCAGCTGCTTTTATTTTCTTAGCCTCCTGAATCTCTTGCTTAATGACAGAAGCAATGCAATGTTTTATTTTTCTATTCATTTTGAATCTGTCATTATTACTGTCATTGCCACTGCCAGGCTTGGGGTCATGGTTGTTTCCATCATTGCCTTTTCCCCCATTCTCAAGTGTTTTTAAGTTCTTACATCCTCTCCAGCATTTGAGCTCCCACTGCTGAGACCTAGACAATTTGATAAAGTCCTGCTTCTCATAAAATTGTAGCTCCACACACATCTTCCCAACACCAGGTTTCAAATTTCTATCTCCACCACCTGAAGCTGCTGCTACTTGGAATGTCACTTTATTTCCAGTTTTCTGCTTACGTGCAACTGGACATGTTGGTAGAAGGAAGGTCACTTCATTTTTGAAGTTATTGCGCTTGTCCATTACCTCCTGACAAACCGCTGCCAGCCCCTCCACTACATCGGCAACCTTACGTTTGATGAAGTTTATTAAATATGTGACATGGGTGTGGTCATTTGGGGCTTGATAGCTCACATGGGCAGAAGCCTGCTGAAGCAAGACGAAGGCTGCACAGTGAGCACCACAATGACGTTCCAAGGTGACACTGGTATTCCCACTCCACTTTTGGTTGCAGAGTATGTCATCTTGCTCCTTGATTGTCCTCTCCCACATGGTAGCACCAGTATGTTGATTTGTGAGGGCTTCCAAGGCTCATCTTTCATCTCTTTTGTTGCAAAATGGCACAATGCTGGGTGCATAATTGGTGCCACAGAGCGCCTCCTCCACACAATTGTAGACATCACTGTTGTCATATTGGCATAGGGAGTGCTCTAAGTCTGATTGGTGAATCATCTTCATCTCAATTGAGCCGTACTCTTTGCATTGAAGTTGGCTTGGCAGTAGATCAGGTGCCTTGTCATCAACCTTCTTCAACGACCCAAAGACATACCATAGGGCACCCCCTGACACAAATGATTTTTCCACAATGCAAGTTGAAAGACTCCAGCCATTTAGCCACTGTCATGCCCTTTGTAAGTTTAGGCACATTGGGTTGGTTGGCCTTTTTCATCTGCTGAAGAGCCTGCCATTGTGTGTTAAGTTTTGTTGGGTTGACCACACCATCATATTGAAGACAATCTGCCATCCCACTGCTTTGTAGTACCGGACTGCATTTGCAAGAATTTTCATTCTCTTGAGCAACTTCAATGCAAGGGTGAATGGTTCCTGCGCTTTCATGGTGCCATCTGTCTGGAGCATGGGAGGTGGGCGTCTGAAGTTTAACGCGATGGTATCTAAATCATCATTGTCAAACTTGACCAAATCCCTCAATTCTCTCAATTCTTTCCTTGACGAGGGCTTTCACGGTGCAATCGGAGAGTCCAAAGTACTGCTTATCCGTCCAAAGGGATTTCACCTTGGAGGTAGTCAGTAGACTAAGCTTCGGAGGAGTTGTTGTGGCTGTAGTAGACGTGGAAGTGCTGGCGGACATGGTGGATGATGGGAATTTGTCTCCTGAACTTTTTGAATTGTGAATTGTGAGCCTTCAACCTTGATTCTGAAATGAATTGAAGGTTCCATCACCTCCCCACACACCAACCAACTTGACTTGGTAGTGTCCATTGTTGGTTCAATGTGCATTGCCTAGGTTCAAGTACTTGCTGAGTACTTGCCATCATCATCTTGCCTGATGGATGGTGATGGATCATGTCATGTTGGGCATCATGTTTGAATAAAAACTGAACACTGATCATCCATCCAACAAGTGACATGTTAAGAGTAGTATCTTACACCTTACTGTTTGAACTCATAAGTGTGTATAAATTTGCCCTCCAAGACTGGTATACAACACTTTTAAGCAATTTTAAGCAATTTTACAGCATTCAAAGATTGTAGAGAGGGTTACTCTCTCTCAAGGCATGAAGGTTCTACATAAATATAGAATTCCTTCAGCTATATAGAGAGACTTGCTCTTCCATGAATATAGCACACCAGTGGGCTTGGACTGCCCTCTCTCTCTCTGTGGGAGCTGGCAAATTATCTATATTTCTTCTGGCTTCAGAGGGATTCTCACTCAGGCAGTCTTGCACTTGTCATATGGTTCTCACTGTTCTCAGACATACCATAGTCTTGAATTGTGCTACTGCAAACCCATCACTTCTGTCACTCATTACTGAGTCATAAATGAATATTTTTACTTGATAATTTTACATTGCAAAAGTTTATTGTTTGAACTTTTGCAACATATAATTTCTAAGCAATATCTCCTTCTAGTTATTCAGACATGAGTGTTCAAAGTGAATGACACAGTCAAAAAAGAACCAGGTGATTTCATCAGGTCTGTGGGGCGCTAGAGGCCATGGCATGAGCACAAAAATTTTGCTTTTATTTGAAGCCTAAAAAGCCTAATCTTTGACTCCTATTTCCAATGGCATTAGTCTTTATCAGACAACAAACTGGGGGTGTTTCAACACGTCCATTACCTGTAGTTTTAATCTGTGTAGTCAGTTTTGGTGCTAGGTCCATGCATGGCTTTCATTTTGGGCCAGGAATCAGCATGGCTGGATCAAAAAAAATAATTTTTAAGGCATTGTTTTCTTGGTTACTAGTCTATTTTTTGAAAGCACAAAGCAATCTGTTGGGAATGGAAGTAGCACATCATCCAGGGGGGGGGTAGTATGTTGATTTGAGCTGCTTTCATGCGCCGCAATTAAGGCAATGGCAATGGAAATGGCTTTGTGACGGTAATGGCTTGAGTGCCATCACTGTCATTGTTGCGTGCCATACTGCTATTTTTTTAGTTTTTGATTAGTTATCATTACTGAAACTACTACATTTCATTATTAATTATAGCCTCTATAGATTTGTAGCATTGTTGGTTGTGGTTGTGGCTCATTGATATTCACAGCGGCTATAGTTGGATGGACAGAATCATCATTGATGTTAGCTGGAAGGGTATGTAGTATTTTCTAAGTCAAACAAAAAAAATATTATTCTAGGCAAGTACATTGTATTGGTACGTATTTGGTTCTCCCAAGTTTCATACATTTAACACCAGCACATCAACATCGCTGTCAACAACGCTGGTGTTCTTGACAAGCTACCTTGGCAAGAACACCATGTTGTTGACCATTTGAACACCTAACTGTGTCAGCAATCTCATGCTGATTTGTTCAAAGTGGTTTTGGTGGGACTGGTGTCGTGGGTGCAAGTGTTGGAACATGATTTCCAACATTGGCGCCGGTGGCGGCCATTGTCAACATTTTTTTCTTAAAATCATATCCCAGATACATTACTTATACCTACCCTAATTACCTNATTACCTCTAATTACCTAAAACTACCTAGTTATAGTATGATATGTATCTTACCACACCTCATACTAAAAAAAAATAAAAAATCTTAGGGATAAAAAACAGCAGATGTTCATGTAATTGAAAGAATTGAAGGTGCTTTGATGCTGAGGAGAGAGAAGCCATTACTCAGTCAATATTGGTGCAACAGGGGACCTGAAAATATCCACAGATAGCTAGTAATCTCAGCAAGCCAAAGCTGGAATTAAAAAATTTGAAGTAATTACCACTTTGGAAATATGGGTATTATTTGCCCAATTTGGCTAAATTTGCCTAAAAATCCAACAAAATCCGATAACTAATATGAATCAACTGGGACACTTGGTCTAACTCCAAAATGGTTTTAAAAAATTTGATTTGCAGTAGCAATTCAAGATTATGGTATTACTTGAGTACTGCTACAAGTAGCGATTGTGGATTGAGTCATGGTTGCAATTCAAGGCATGTTTTCAGCAACATAATGGACAGATTTGTATAAATTGGCAAAATCTGTTGTATGTTTGGAATTGTAATCCACTTCACAGACTTGGAGTGAAAATAGTTTCTGGTATTTAGTTTGCTATGGACTTGGGTACCATTTCGGACTAGCACTTGAGCTGCATCACGTGGCATCCATGATCATCATGGTGACAATAGCATTTGCCAAGCTGTCTTGCCATGGCCAACTCCATCAAGAATTGGAGAGAAAGAATCATGTTGTCGGCTCGTCAGTCAACATTGAAACAATGAGGGGATTGTTGGGTTCAACCACAGTATTGTTTTGGCAGTGGTTGCAATGGGGCCGCAACATGTGTCTCTAGAATGCACTGTCAATAGGCCCGCCGCTGTCGATGGCAAGTAGGCACACTGGCCATGAGCTGCAGACTCATGGGGTGCTGTTTACTTGAGACTACTTATGATGACACTCGGCATGTGCCATTGTGCACCGTCCTAGCTTTTACTTCATTTCGGAAGACTAAGTTTTAAATCATTAAGTCAAATTCTTAAGATTATTGTTTAGCGGATGCCATCTACGCCTCTTGGCATGAACATGCATTGCCGTTATTTGAATTGCAACAGCTCGCCGATGATGACATATCTGTCACCAATGACTGCTTATGCATGTTTGGCTGTGTGAAATCATGTTTATACTTACTCTCTAAGGAGAGCCCAATCCGGCCATTTGCCATCATGGTGGGTCTGATAAACTGTTAAAGTATCAAGTGAAGACCATAAAATCATTCATTGAAATAATTGTGAGATATTTAGATTAGACATGTATGTATTGTACCATACAACATGTGTGTTAGCCAAAGCACACAGTTTTAACACTACTTTTAAACCAGTAAGTACATACCGTAAGTACCATACTTACCATGAATCAGGTACTAGAATGAGGTATCTACTAGTATGCTATGGTATCCAATCTTTTATAAAGATTAGAGCTTATCCATGATTTCATCTGCCTTTTTGTGTGTTTGTCAGTTTTCCAGTCATTTTTCCGTTCCATTCCGTTCCACCCCCTTAAACTTGAACCTGATCACAGGCTTATTTCCAATTTTTAATGGAGGAATCTGGAGGAATTCACATAATACTTGTTTTGAAAATTCTTAAAGAAGTTGTGCTAGCTTTAACAAATGTTATAAAAATACAATGAAAATGAGAAGTAATATTTATCGGTAGCATGACAAGTACCTCTATACTTCAACAGTATTTTGGAACATCCGTCAGACATCAAAAAGTCATCATCAGCAAATTGGTGTCAGAATTTAAAGTGTATAATTGAAATACAGATTCCTAAGCAGAGACAAAATGATTGAGTGTGCATACTTTAGTTATTGGAAGGTACTAGTACTGTACTTTATTACTATTATTATTATTTGAAGGGAACTCTTAGTATTGTAGTATTGCCTTAATGCAGAAAGGAGGAGTAGAATTCCATACAATACAAACAGTAAGTAGGCAGCAGGAGTATGAGTAATTAACAAAAGTCCTACATACAAACACATCATAACAACGACTACGATCAATTATTAGGATTATTTTTTGTTAGGAGTGTTTTGCATACCGGCTTTCTCTCTACTACTTCTACTAATTGGTATGGTAGTACTCACTACAAAAATAGGAGTATTACCTTGGAGGCGCAGTAATGACCCTAATTGCAAAAATTTGGACATTTCCCAAAAAACTTTGTTGTTATTTTTCGTTCGGACAAATCGAAAGATGATGTTAAACAAATCTGTCAAATCTTTTCAAATTTTTGTAATGGAAGGTTCATTCATTTCACAATTTGATTTTTTTGGAGTAAGGCTTAAATAATTAGCCCGTATTGATAAAATCAAATTTAAATAAGTACCCATAGTTTTTCAAACAAGTAGTGCTAATTTCTATTAGATCGGAAGA
>JALLOT010004723.1:0-10043 GCA_036939595.1 Thalassiosira livingstoniorum
AAAATATGGTACTTTCGTTCAAGACATGAACTGAGGAGAAAATAATTATAATATTTAACTGATTATTCAAGGTGAAAAAATAGGAGGGGGGGGCCTATGTAGATTCTAGTATATGATGTGGCATGAACAAAATTATTGCCAGGACAATCTCAAATGTTACCACCGTAACAAGATTTTTAGACAATTTTGAAAATAACTAGCAAAAGCTAGTAAAAATGTCCCACCACCAAGTAAATCTTGTTGTAACTTACGGTAACAAACTCATGGACATCTCATGCTTAAATTAATCCCCAAAAAGTGTAAAAAATTGATATTTTAGCACCAAAAAGTTTACTAGTAGATTACTAGGAGGTCCATGAGACTGATATCGTAACATGTTTGTACTGGGTCTATGTAAAGCTATGTGTCCGCCGCCACAGGGAGAACACTCAATGTTACCACCATAACAATGCTGGTGGACACGGAAAGCCCCCCCTCCTAAAAAATATTATCATTTGTTGAAGTGCACATTGTAGCTCCTGTGTACCCACTCCACGCCACCCATCACAAACAGTGGGAAATTTACATTCATATTACCTTTGTCTTTCAAAAACATTCACATATTATCTGTTTTCGTGTCTTGATTGAAAAAATTCTTTGTGGTATGTTCCGCTGCAGGTGTTGTTGCTTTTACAACTGGATCAATGTCCTGATCACGGGGGACATTCGCAGAGAGGAAGAGCAATGCTTCAGCACTGTCGAATTCCCTATCTGATGACAACAATAATTGGCAAGGAGTGATAGAAGTGGTAGATGAAGGTACAATTTTGCTGCTTTTGTTTCTGCTGGCAATGAAGTTATTTGAATTGCTTTTTCATCGTGACTAATTGAAATCTTCTTTGCATCCTTTTCTCTTCCTCCAACTTAAGACGCATTCGCTTGGTAATGTACGGTCCCTGGGAGGTAAGAACTTTGATGTCTGTAATTTGTTGTGCAACATCAGGATGATTTGCGAGATGTCTTTTATTTTCCGCTGCTTTGGCCCTCACAACATTGCTGACGACTCTTTTAAACTGCTCATCTTGGTGCTTCCCAACTTGGTGGTTGTGTTCAACAAAGTCCTCCACTCGATAGGCAAGTCCCCCTTGTTTAAATTGATTGTGAACATGGTCCTCAATCATGTGCACTTTTGGAGTTATGCTCAACCCCATTTCTCTATGTTTTCTTACAGCGTCTTTGATTAAAACTTCTGCCTTCTTGAAATCTGCAGGCTTTGGGTTTTTTGATCAAAGGAGAAAGAAGATTTTGTCCCATGAGGTAAGAAGACTTATTGTATCATCGCACAGTTTGTCAATGAACTTGTCACTGACCGAGCTCCACTTGTATTTCTTTAGTACTAATCTTTTCTTCTCAAAAATTTCCTTTGAGTCCTTCATGCATTTCTTGCTACATATCCCATTGTAGCTCCCACCAAACCAAGCATCATGCTTGAGTCCAGAGGCCTTCGCATTGAACTCAAGCATGTTGTGAATGCTGTTTTTATCTCGCTTTCTGCTACTTTTGAAAATGGCAAGTTTTTTGGCAATGTTAAGCTTTTCAGTTTTTAACTTCTCTTGCTCGTCAGCTAACTTTTGCCAATCCTCATCCAACTCACTCAACTCGATTTCCTTGTCAACAGAAAGCCGTTCTTCATTGTTGACTGTTTCTTTTGCTTTCAACATGGTATCAATTTTATTGTATTGTCAAAGAAGGTTTCTCCTCCTTTTACCATTTGCAGTCTTGTCCCATTCAAGAACAATCTTTTGTTTGCTTTCAATTTCCTCATCAATGGTTAGATACTTATTTTTCAAGTGCTCCTCTTTTGCACCTAACTGGATTATCCTATCATCGACCGTATCCATAAAGTGGTCAATAATGTTATTTAGAACACCAATTAAGATGTGTAGAAGTGGCATGACATAGTTTTCAATCAGGATAAAATCCCATAATGGCTTTGTCTTAGCTCCTAACCTAGCAGTGCCCTTTTTCGACTTATTAGATGCCATCGAATTAAGAAATTCAATGGTGCATGCAACTCCTTTCTTGTGGTCATGATGGCTCCACTCCTTTGAGTTCAAAAGGCAATGGATGCACCACTTTGAGGCCATGTCCTCCATTCCAACACACATGCAGTAGAACTGCAAATCTCCAGTCACATGCATTTAGAATTTTGGAAGGACGTGCCTGATATTCTCCGACTCCAAATCTGTGCCTCCCTCATTCAAGCAGCACTTCCATTTTCTATCGTCCTCCATGAATAAGACTTCAGAATCAAAAATTCATTTGAGATCCCTGGTGACATCAGTCGTGATGCTTTTCTCCAGAATATCCGCTGTGTCTTTTCTGCAACCCACCCTTGCAACATTGACAACCTTCGTGTGAGGCTCGTCAACATTCTTACATTTAATTATCACGCAAAAGCAAAGTCTGAAAGCACCTTGCCCGTGATCACCTCCAAGAATGAAGTCAATATCAGCTATGTCTTTTGGTTTCAATTGTTTTTCATTTACAATGTCGTTGATGACAATCTCTAGCTCTTATGCAATGTTTTGATATTCAAAGCTAATTGTTTCTGGCAACCCTTCCTTGGGTGGGTACTCAATTGAACCAGTTTTTGGCTCTATGCCACCACGGAAGAGTTCATCAATTTCAGAGAAAGGTGCAAGAATTTTCAAACCAAAAGCAGCACAGATGTGTCGCATAACTGTTTTGCTTGCCAGTCCTTCATTCTAGAATCAACAAACACGACAGCAAGGGCAACTTTGTTCATTTTTTTGCTAAAAGTCATTCCCTCTTCATTTGCAGCAGCAGTGAAAGCTTGCTCATGATTTTTTACCATATATTGCGACAGTCTTTTGGCTCCAACAGTCTTTCAACTTGCATCATCCACTTGTCGCTAGAGTGTTTCAGAGCAGATATGGCATAGGCTTTTCTATCATTTTTTGATTGAACAAATTCGACAGCCGCAGCATCTGATTTGTGAACTTTGTTTCTCAAAAGACTAATTACTTCTCCAGTAAGCACTTTAAGATAGTCTAAATTTTTTGAATTGGAAAGATCTATGTCAATGTTCAGCTTTTAGAGCAACGGATAATTGTAACATTTATTTGAATTGGTTGTTACGTTAGTATCGGCAGACTTCGTTCCGGCATCATTGTTGCTTTCGGTGCATTGAACAGTAGATAACCCATCACTACCATAGCTAACTCTGCTTTCACTGCTACCGCAAACCGCCGGAGTGTTTGATAGTTGTCGAATCTCCTTCAAGACAATATCAAAGTAAGTACGGCCCAACTCCCTCTGCATTAAACCTATTGGATTGACACGGGGGGATTCTTCACACCAGCTTTCAATTGATCGTCAACACAATTATAGTAACCTGGCTCTTTTGTCCAAAAACGAAGGAAATGTTGCTTTGAAAATGGTACAAGCTCTGTATTCAATTCGTACTTATGGATGAAATGATTCGTATTTGATGGCATCATTCGAGTCAATCCCCCCTTGCATTTGGCCAAGAGACCACTTTTCAGTAGGAGATGTTTGTAATCATCAGTTTTCAATCCGCATCGTTGCTGAAGGGATGAGCTGTCTCTGTAGTTGCTTGAGAATATGGTGTACCAGAAAGACTTTTTTGACTCCAATTGAAGAGGTTGGAGAAATGTTCCTAGCACATTGGAGTAATCATTTGGAATCCACATGGTGTTGTTTTGTTAGGTACCGTGATTTTGTCAGAGAATGCATGAAATCAGATTGGTACTTAACTGATCAAAGTGCCATGAATCAATTGCAAGTTTGACTCTTCATCCAATGAATGGGTGCTTGTTATCAACAACAAGCGCCATAACCCTGCTAACCAACTTCTCATCTACAGCACTGCCGGCCAGCACACTGTTTTGAGAAGGTAGGCTGTATAATTGGCAGAAATGCATGTCTTGAAGCGCCGTTTAAACTTTAGGTTGTCTGAATAGTATAGGACATGCCTGTGAAATGCCGCTTCAGGATATCAACATGGGCATGAAATATTTCCGTTCACGTCAATTTCATTGTCTCAAACATCTCTCATCAACGTGAAGTTGGAAGTGTGCGAATGTGCATGATTGATATGTTTCTACATGGCCATTGAAGGGATAGGAAATTATTACTCAAAAAATACTTTTGAAACATAGAAGGTAAATACCATCATGTTGAAGTTGATACATGGATTGTATATAGGAATTAATAAATATTTAAATATGTACAGGAATACCCTGCAACAGGACAAAATTGTAGTGAATAGTCAACAAAAATTGACCAGTTCTTTGTGGGAAGTCAATATTTATTGAACAAAGCCCTGTTAATTACTCATAAGACTACAATAGGCAGGCGCAGGCACCTGCAACCATGGTGCTAAAAACTTTTTGGTGGGTTCTTGCCCACTTTATTTTGAAAAAATATGAGATTATTTCCTGTCAAGAGTTGCTGAGAACGGACGTGACCCTAAGTAGTATCCCAATCTTTCAGGATTGGAGCTTTATACAGATTATCGAAGCAGGGGTTAACGTGGGAAAAGTTCCGTCCATTCGTCCGTTACATTTAAACTTAAGTCAAGGTTACCTTTTACTTATGCTAAAAATACTGGATTACTACTTTCGAAAATAAGACATTTTTGGTATTAGCTTTAATCAATAAAGCTGCGAAGGAAACAGTACAACAAATATTATTTTTTTGTACTACAAGTAAGTACCATACTTGCGCTACTACTAACTACCAACTATACTGACCTATGTACCATACTCGTATCTATTAAGATCAGGAGGGCCCCGAAGGGGCCTGAACTATATGGATGGGTGGGTGGGGGGTACCATACCATTAAAATACTACACCATCACAACATAAGGCACTCTACATACATCTTAAGAATTTTTAAAATGTACTTTTATCTACACCATCATCATAAGTCAAATAATCTAAAGTATTTTGTATTGAAATATTGGAGCTGCGGGTCTCAATCTAGTGTTATGGCTAATCCTAATATCACCATATCCCACCCAGTTTGAAATCTATCGTTTTTGGTAGATTTCGATTGAGCTTTTTCCTCCTTTTTTGAAATCTACCAAAAATGATAGATTTCAGATATATTGATTCCTTGTCGTAGGATATACATACCTAAAATGTAACATACAACATACATAAAGTACAGTAAGTACATTGTCATGTAGTTACTCCATTTTGCAATTTAGGAATAAGTATAATTTACAAACTCATGATTTTGGCCGGCATGTTTCTACTGTCTTGATGTTAATTGGAAGTACTGAATTGATAGATAGATTACCATGTATACTACTCTTCTACCTAAAAATTGGAAAATCGGATAACTCTAAGGTTGTACCATACCAGCCATTGAGATTCTTTGACAGTGAAAACAGACTACTGCAGAGAGCCAAAAAATTGGAATTTCAATGTCTCTTGAAGGGGTGAAAAATAACACAAAATCCAGGTACCATAGAATTAACATAGGAATAGTATGAATACATCTATCTTTTTTGGTAGATTCCAGATTTTGCTTAGACCTACCTAAGCTTGTATTGAAATCTGAAATCTATTGTTTTTGGTAGATTTCAGGATTGGGTGGGATATTTCAAAAGAGTGAGAGATGTAGGCGATGTGAACCAAGAAGTACACCGAGAGCGCTACTACTAATTAACATCCCCTACATCTCTCAGGACGCAAAAAACATGAGAAAAGTGGCTTTGAAGTTGTCAATTTTACATAATATGGTATCATTTTTATGGCTTGAACTGTAATTAAAAGGGAAAAAAGAAGGTACTTTGGAGTGTGGAGAAAGTGAAAAAAAAACGGCAAAAAATGGAAAAAAAAATTTGCCATTTTTCTGTGCAATTGCCATTTGTCGGGCTCTTTTTCACCACTGTTGGCCAGAGTGATGATGGGATTCAAACCTCTTAGACATCAAAAAAGGTACGTTAAAATTCAAAAAAATACAATAATTTTTTTTTTAGAAATGATATATCTTTTTTTGAAAATATAAAAAACAAGAACTTCTTAAAATGGACGTAAAATAACCTGTTTTGTTGAGTCAAATATAATGTTTTTTTCATTTTTTACTATTTTATTGGTCAAAATAGGTAGAAATGAAAAAATAAAGGTACTCAAATGATGTATGGAGAGTGTTAAGTATGTATTATTATTATGGTAGCAGTATTATAAAAAATGATATTATACTTGTAGTACTAGTATTATTTGCTGCATCTAATAATACTTGTATGTAGATAGTACATAGGTAGAGCATCATGTTAATACTAGTATAAATGCTGAAGGTTCATGTGATGATATTATTATGACAATTTTGTTGACCACTTTCTGCCATTGGAGTCTTTGCCAAAATAATTTGAGTCATGCCTAGCCATATGAGAATTTTAATATTGAATTCCTATGTTAACAAGCTCTCTTTAAAATATGAGGTACATGGAAAAATGACACATGGTATGATAGAAGATAATATTGAGGTATGTTACATGCATGGCCCATCCGGCTTGTAGATAAGGTGTGTAGAAGTCTATCTTTGTATGGCACTTAGGAGTAAGTCTACCTATTGAGCGGATCAAAAAAATACATTTCTACAAGTTGCAAAGTAATCTGTCCATCCATTTATGCAAAATACACATCATTTGACAAAATACTAACAAAATGCATCATTTATCTAGTATTTATTCCCATGTAGAATAACAGCATGAATATGAAATAAAAATGTGTGCGATGATGCAATCTAGTCACAATTATGCATTAAAGAATACACAACTTGATCACCACGCACATTTTTTATGCATTGTCATTGCAAAAAATGCATCTATGTGTACCAAAACTACCTTCATTTTATTACTAGCATTTTGGGAGTTTTTCTTAACATTTTTCTTGAGTTTTTCGACACCAATTTCTTTTGTAGTTTTCTACTGAAACTTAACTTTTTCAGATTTTTTCATGCCATCAGATTTTGAATAAATGATAACATTTTTAAAAGTTCTAGGTAAAACAACCCATTTTTGCCCACTTAAATGTCAAATCCTTGTACATCGGATGGGCCGTGCCCCCCCACTGACCAAATAAGAAATACTCCACTTAACACAAATCATAAATATTCATCAAAATGAGCTGCTAAATTATTTCTTTGAAATAGTAATGATAATATCATTCCATTTTTCGAAAAATTGCATTCAAATCAAAAAAGTATGGTAGAGGTCTTTCAATAATAATAATTAACCTTCATTAACCTTTAATTTTTATTGAAAGGTCATTTGAAATCCCCCTATGTTTGGGCTGTCATTTCATCTCAAATGTATGACTGGCTCCAGTGCAGTGACTTGCGCGATATGTGTAAGTAGAAATATTAACAATACTAATTTGCTACTGTTTGAATTTTGGACGGCCGGATTGGCTCCAATAATTACGAGTAGAGAATACAGAGGAATAAGTATTTAAATAATTGTTAAGAAGTACTCCTACAATGTACAATAGTACTACCTATTAAAATAGATACATACAACTTGACGATGGCGCCCACACAATCATCACTAAAACCAAGGTGCCGGAAATTAGTTCCAACAATATTGGCCTTGACAATAAATGCATCTCTTTTTTCTGCTTCAAGCTCAATTGTCACACCTGAGAATATAAGTCGTCTCACAATTCCTGCAACGAACTTGAAAACCACATCCTCACCCCATGCAACATATTCATTGGTGTCGGCAACATCTCCTAGAATATTCACCAAGTCCATGTCAAAGCTGTCAACAATATCAATGTCAGCAACAACCAGCGCTAACACAAATGCCAACAGTTGGTTCAAACTTCAAAGTGTGGCAGCCAATACAGCAGTAGGTGCAGCTCTCAATACGGAAGCCAAATCGAGAGAAAATGGGACGGGTGCCCCATTTGTTCAAAACAAATTGAGGTTGTTCAACTCGAAGGAAAGGCCGAGATTGACTTTGTTTCGTGATCATGCGGGGTGGTGCCCATATTGCCAAAAGTCCATGCTCCTCATTGAAGAAAAACAAATCCCTATCAATATCGAACTCGTCCCCATGCGGAGCTATGGTGACAAACCCCAAAGTTTCCTCCGAATGGTTCCCTCCGGGCTTTTGCCCGCACTATTGATCGAATCCGAAGATGGGGAGAAAGAGATAGTTACGGAAAGCCAAGTAATTATGGAACTGTTGGACCAGTGGCACAGTGAGGAGGAGGGATATAAACCCATGGTGCCACGTGAGGGGGATGTCGAGGGAATGCAGATGTATAGGGAGTTGGCACGGTTGGAGAGAGAATTGTTCAGCTGGTGGTGCGAATTGATATTCCGACCGGAGAGGATGGGTATGGGTGGAGGCGGAAATTTGTTTAGTAAATTGACTAGAGGAGGAGAGGATGCCCTGTCAGGTTCCATGAAGGGATTCCTCGACTGCCTATCACAAGTGGATGCTGCTCTATCTTCAACTTCTGGACCATGGTTCTTTGATTTCGCGGAATATCCCACAATGATTGATTTCATTTACGTCTCTCATGTGGAACGAATGCTGGCTTCCTGTGCATTTTGGAAAGGCTTGGACTTGCGTTCGGAAACCTACCGTAGAAAATTCCCTGCTCTCAATGCATGGATAGATGCATTTGAGAAACGAGAATGCTATTTGGCATTCAAATCAGATTACTACACTCACGTCAAGGATATTCCTCCGCAATACGGCCCGGGGTACGATGGAGGGTTCGAGACGGATCGAATGACCTATCAAAAGAATGTTTTAGGAAGGGATGGGAAAAGTTGGAATTTGCCATTGAACTTTGATGATGAGTTACAGCCTTTGTATCGTGGGCCTCCTTTGCCTTTGTGCGTTTTGAAGGCGGCAGGGATTGCAGGGGACGATGGCGTGGTTGGTGGAGAGGGCACATCATATGAGAATGCAGACGAGGAAAAAATGCTGGAAGCTTCGAGGCACATGGCTGGCTGGAAGTTAGCTGAGAATGGAGAAAATGTGAGTATGGTTACGTGTGAATACCTACTTGACAAGATGCATGTTGCTTTCGTTGTTTGGTCCAGCTGAGCTTATGACAATTTGCAACAAACATTTGTATTAAGGTGGCAAAATTTGCTGCCAGAGGCGGTCCAAAAGGAGCACAAAACCCTCGTAAAGGATTTGGAGCCGAACTCGCCGATCCCTACGCAGCACCTGATGAAGATCTCATTCCCTACGTTGACATGTCACTCCAATCGGTATGTCGAGCTCTCTTGGCCGACAGTGGTAATGATGGAAGCCACATTATAGCCTTAAAAGAAATGAGAGACTCATTGACAAATGACCTTCCGAAAGATAGAGCGAGGGAAGTTGCCGGTGCACTGGCCTATTTAAGGGATAGGGTGGGTGTTCCGAGGGATTTGCCTTTGGCGGCTGCTAGACAGATGAGGGCTCATTTGAATGCGGCAATTGATGTTTTGTGTTGAGGTATTTGAATGATTCTACATACTAAAGTAGTGCATCCACAGTCTCGTATGAAATATGATGATAATACGAATCCACTTGTTTAGATTGTGGTTGCGTTAGTAATGAAAATTAATACATGCAAGGTTATCTTGTTTAAGTTCTAAAAGAATGAAAATTTATCTTTCTTTCGTGTGTAGGTTCCTTTGTATGTTGGAAAAATTTATCCTGGCATGCTTTGTAATGTAGAATGAAATTGATATGCGACACTTCGCGAAAGTGCATGCCCCTTTTTGCTTTTGGGCACCTGAAATGGTATGGTACATATCATTCTAACCGTCAAATGCTGTGTACAATGATTATTGATATGAATGTGATACCTAACATACTGTCGCCATGCTGAATCATTTCATTTTTATGAGCTTAATACTCTGTGATGACATTGGCATTTGCTTCGATGAGCCTTACGGGCTTGGCGATACGATAACACTGGTCAGTCAGGAACATCCCAAAATCACGCGAATTACGTTATTTTTTAACGTGACTTAAAGCGCAACTTTTAGTAGC
>JALLOT010004724.1:0-10041 GCA_036939595.1 Thalassiosira livingstoniorum
TCCCTCTGAAACCAAATCTGCTGGCACATGTGTATGTTGCTCAGGCAAAGAAACTGATGGAGTTGAAACTGGAGATGAAACGGGCGGTGGCTGAGGTTTGGTTGAAGGCGATAAAGAAGGAGGTGGTGGAAGGGAAGGAATGGAGTCCACTACAGGGACAGTTGCCTCACTAGAACATGGAGGTGTTGTGGCTCGAGCTCGACGACGACGTCTAGTAACAGGTGCAGTGGGTGGACGTTCCACCAAATCAGGCTGAAGGGGCCGTTGCTTCTCAACGAATTCCTGCTCGGATGAAATGGGGTCATTCCATTCAGCATCCAACGAAGGGTAGGTGACCAGTGGATTACCCTCATCATCAAACTCCTCGTCGAGATAAAATTCACGGGTCCTCTTGAACAGTTTGGTCCAAATGTCAGGGATATCCGAGGCCTCCAAGGTAGAACAAACAGTATCAAACTTATCATCAAACACCACATGATACTGAGGACTCACACGCCCAGTAACCAAGTTCAAAACCAATGGCACCAATGAAGAATGAGACCAGGAGAAACCAACAAACATGCCCTGGCGTGCACGTTTATCCCATTTAGGGATTTTCTTGCCATCTTGGAGGCGTGGATCTAGTACATAAACAGGGCAACCAAACACATGAGAACGACGCAGATCACCATGGTCTGAGCGAGAACCTGTCCACAACTCGTCGGGAGTTAAACCGGTAGCTTGACTGGGGAGTCTATTCCATACCCAAACAGCGTAGTCAATGGCAAAGGGCCACAAGTTCACCTTTGCTTCCTTTGGCCAATGCAGCGCTAAATGAAGCAAGTTAGCACGTGCCCATTCGCAGATGGTGCGGATACTTCTTTCCGCAACTCCATTCTGATGATGACCTCCTACACCACTGAAAGTAATAGATTGCTTGCGGTCATGACAGTGTGCAATGAAATCCTTAGAAGCAAAGATTCCATTATCGGCATGATATGACTTGATCTTGAAACCCAGGTTGGCGGCTTGCTCCTCAAGCTGCAATTTACCCCGAACTGTTTCAAAAGTAGACAAGCTGATTTGAGGGAAATGGAATATACGAGAACTAGCATGATCCACGTATGAAGCCCCACCAGAGTAGCCTTGTTTCTCACGACCAAATGTATTGGGAAGACGCCCTTGCATGTGCGAAACGTAGTGGTCGATAGACACACAATCACCACGGCTGGTGTGGTTTTGACGAAGGATCATGTCACGAGAATCGATGGGTTGAACCTGATTGTGACGTTTGCACGCAGGAGTCCAAACATGGAGCTTGGCAAGGAGACAAGACTGACATTTGAGGCCTTTAATATCACAGGTAGGCGCCCGTGGCTCTTTGCATGGAAGGAAAGGGCCGGTATGGAGAGCAGCACCATTGGCTGGGTCAGTCATCCATTTACGATCCCGCAGCAAAGCTTGAACCCACTCAATGTGAGCGTGTGAGACTTTGTTGTGCCATAACAAAACTTCCTTTTGGCTTGAGGAAAGGTTGCAATTTGCATCACTAAGCACCGATAAATCTTGCTGAAGATGGTTGACTTCACTAGCATAAACCACGCAATCAGAAACAGAACTAAAGTGCAAAGCTTCTGTCAAATACGACTTTGATGACTCTGGACCCAACTCAAGCATTGGCAAATTATTCTGCATGGAGATGGTACCCACAAGCTTAATTCCATTGTCAAGAGTGATGGTGCAAGACCGCGAATTCATGTGCAGCTCTCCACCATATCGAGAGAAAAGAACTTGAGGGTTCAAGAGCCGGACCTCAGCATTAGGAACATGGTACCCCATCATCTCAACAGTGGTTGGTCTGCCATCACTATCAATAATACAGAGGCGCATCAAACCTTCACCTCTAACCTGATTGGAGGATGAGAGATCACGAATCTTTACTTTGCTCTTTGAATAAGAAACGAAATCCTCAATGTTGGGTGAGATACACACGGAGGCACCGGAATCAATGATAAGTGGAGTAACAGACTGCCGAGAGAGGTTGAAGACTGAAGGTGACAAGAGATAGTTGACATAGGTATAGAGACACGATGACCAAGGAACGAATAGTCGACTGGAAAGGGCTTTCTGGCCACGAAAGGAGACTTTCTTACGCCGAGGACGTCGGTGTGTGTCAAAGAAAGCATGGGTAAATGCACTGGGATCAAAAGAAGATACAAACTTGTGAACCAGTTCATCCCAACACAGGTGGTATTCACATGGCAAGGCCGGAGGATTGAGATGCAACATTTGGTGATGCTGCTTGCGAATAGTGCGAATGATACGACGGCGCTCCCTCCACCGAATAGATACAGGTACATCCATTGATGATTGCACATGGGAAGTATCGCCAAAAGGAGCAAAGAGTGTGGTGAAAGGTTGAGTATCACCGCCGCCATAGGACATGGATTGAAGCCAAGATGGATCAGGCAGCACCCACGAAGGGTCATCATCCTCCAACAATTGCACCGAGACTGACCAAAACTCACGTTGCTGGCGTGACAATCGTGGCCGAAGGGAGAACAGAGCACATCGAAGAAGACTACACCAATCGGATGCAGATAAACTGTAGAGAATCGATGTAGGACTATAATGCTGTCTCGTGAATCCAAACAACAATTGAAACCAAAAGGAAGCCTGACTCGTTGTACAACGTATGGAACTGGTAGACAACAAAGTTTCTGGGGCTGTGGAAGAGCTATACTTCTCCCGAAGACGGTGCCATAGGTGATAGCGGCGACGTTGCTTAATGGGTGGGTGCTTGGACAGTAGGAGGAACAGCCTATACTCTCGTGAAGATTTAGAAGCTGAAGGTGGAGACAATGTAAATGCAAGAGAAACTGGGTCATGTTGCTGCTTGGAGAAGCGACTGAGAATATTATGAATTATATCAACAAGACAATTATGAATGAAGATCTTGAACTCTGCCCCAAAAGACGAGATTGAAGGATGGTAGAGACCCAAGCAGCAAGTGTTGGCAGAACTGCATACCAACCAAACACGCTCATAAGCATAAGGAACCACGCATGGAGTAGGATAGCAATGGTCTGCATCAAATATAATGCCCGTTGCAACATGGAACCATGACCAAATCCACTGATGACATCGAGACCACCAATGAGAGTGACTCCAACACAATTCAAAACCAATAACTGAACCTGCGGTCATGCACCCAAAACAATCTTGACTAAAAAGATGGAGCACGAAGACCCACAGCAGAAGTCAAGAGAGACTAAGTCCACATACAACAACCCAATTGGGAACTGGCGGAGGACGAAGGGTAGCATAAATTCGTAGATCATCCGCACACGATGCAACGGACTCAAGTCACCAAGGGAAGATATAAATAACACTGAAACTAACGAAGAAAAATTGAAGCAGTACCTCTGCCACAACCGTAGCATCCTGGATGTGCGAAGGTAAAAATAGAAGAGACATAAACAATGGAGGATACCAAAACAAAGACGAACGCTTGAATTGAAGAAATAATCGTTGAAAATGGAGAGAAAGGTGTTGATGAACAAAAGAAGGTCGTATAACCGAAGGATCTGGCGCTGGATCTGGTGCAGGGGGAGGTGGTAGCAAGGTAGCAATACTTGGATCAGCAGCGCCCCAACGAATTGGCACTTTTATTAACCGCCATTGGATCCGACGTAATAAAGCAATAATGAAACTGAAACTGATGAAGAACAACGAGAAGATGAATGGGATGGGTGTAACCGAAGTAAACTTATCAGGCGAAGCTTCAACCGAAGGAATGAAATTAAATAAATGAAGAATAAAGGTAAAACGAAGTACTTGGAACATTTGAATGAAGAGATTTGAATGGCGCTCATGGGGACCAAGGCAGAGCCCACCGCCTAAGCGTTTCCCAACCCACGCATCAATGCAGCTGTGTGGGCATAATAGCTATCGTCGTCACTGTCGGAGGATTTGTCATCAGGAGCCTGTTCCACATCGCCCTGATCAACCACATCATCTTCCACAGAAGGCAGAGGTTCACTCGACGCGGCCACATTCACTTGACCTCCTCTGCATCCTCCACAGCCACATCATCGTCAACTGTCATCGTAAGCATGTGCTGCAAGAATTTGACATCTTTCTTACTGCCCGTCTTCATTGCACGTTCGGATGCCAACCGAGTCAAGGTTTCCATCTTTTTGAGCTTGCAGTTGATCATCTTATGACCCTTTTCACCACAGTGATTACAATTGCCATCGAAACGAGCTGGAGCGCCACGACCGGGGCCACCACGGGGTTTTCCACCCTGATTGCCACAACCTGGCAGATTACCACGCCCTGGACCACGCCCTGGTTGTTGCTTGCAAGGGGTCTTTGGTTTTGACTTCGTAGTGTCTGTTTCTCCAATGAATGCATTGCGTGCCTCACGGTCAATTCCATGCCAAGTACGCACCGCAACCTTTGCTTTGTAGCATCCCTCCAAATCCGTACACACATTATTGACTTGCTTCAGCAACCACACAGACCGCATTGACTCACGATACGAACTGACATTATAGAGTGCGTTCTGGGTGGAGCACAACTGCTTGAACTCGGGGTTTTCAGCGTGAGACATACCATTTAGGATGCATGACACTGAATTTGAAGGCATTTCATCTTGGAGATAACCACCAATGGAACGAATACGACGAGTCGCTAGGCTTACATTTTCACCAGGGACTGTACGAATGTCAAACTTGGTGATATATGTGCACAGGAAATCAATAGTTTCACGGGAGACGGAGACTTGACGCGTGACGACGAAGTAAAAGGTAGTAAGAGCTCCAACAGCCTTGTCATCGTCCAGCTGAAAGAGGTCTTCTTGCACCATGGCAAGCAAAGAATTGTCACACGACGCCAACAGGAGGTCCTTGGCCCATGCATTTGCCAAACTATCCAACGATGAAGCACAAAATGTCAGAGCTCGTTGGAATTTGACGACTATGTCAAGGGGAATAGACTTTCAATCCTTCAACAGAAATCAGTACGACGACAATGGCACAAATCCAATGCTATTGGGATTCAATTCGTTGTAGCCTGTGGTGTTTGGCACCCAAAAAATTGAATCCATATCATACTCGACCAATTGCTCTTCGAGACCTTGCAGAGCCTTCTGAAAGTCAAAGGTTTCATCCGCAAGAGCCAAGAAGTCATTCGACAATTGGGACGGATCAATTGTAGGATCCACAAACTTGAGCTTGAGGGGCTTCGTTGCAATGAGCCGAGTACGTTGCAAATCTTTCGACTTCTTCCCCCAATCGCGCTTCGAAACGATGACTTGCGCCGATTTACACTGCTCAGTTGAGCAAGACTGTTGGAGTGCCAAGCCGAATGGATTGTGCATACGAACACCAAGGGAATCGAGACTCGAGCATGAACTGGAGCTTGAACTCGAACTTGAACTCGAGCTTGAGCTCGAAGAACTGCTGACGCTAAGAGAGTGACAACGAGACTTCCGAGAGGATTTGGACTTCCTCTTCTTCTTCTTTTTCTTCGCCTTCTTCTTACGTGACTTCTTGTCATCCGTTGCCTTGGCGAGCGAGGCCGACCTGTCGTCGTCTCGACTCAATTGATTCGCATCATGAAACAAGTCAGATTCACCGTCGAGATCCAATGCATTTGAATTTGACGACGACTGAGTTGGATTTGCCACCCCACGGTTTGAATCATTAGCATTCTCGTCCGCCGCAATGAGATCAATGGCTTCCTCGGTGAGAGCATCGATATCGACTTGATGCTTGGCTTGGGCGGCCTGAACGTTGGCTTGGATGAGGATACGACGAGCTAACGCCACGAATGAAGCTCGATCGCGAGGTGTGCGAGGCGTACCCACGAGCGAGAATTCCTCGTTGGTGGAGGAGACTCGACGCGAGTTGGCGGAAGGCGGAGACAACGTCATGGTAATGCAGACGATGGGAAAACTCTTACTCCACTCCAGGCAACTGGGAGGAGAACAACTGACAGCGACGGTGATGGATTTGGCAACGACGGTGTCAGGAGTACGTGACAATGACGAGTGATTGCTGACTACACACTAGTGTGGACTTCGAAACAATTCACGCTTGACTTGAACGACACAGTTGACTTCGCTTGACAGCGGACTTCGAAACTTGTCAAAATTAATACCAGAAAACACAGTTGACTACGCGTAGAAGCGGACTTCAAAACATGTGTGAATGAGAAAACGGAAATGAGAATTCGATTCGATACAGACGAAATTCTTATAGAATCCACAGCGGACTCGCAATTAATCGAAACTTGAAAAACCACGAAAAACACCATAGACAGTCAAAGGCGGAACTACCACAACTCAGAACGCAGAGAAGGGCAACTCATAACCTATAGACAGTCAGAGACTCTAAAGCGGACATTGTAGAAATAATTCTGAGTATGTAGTAGCAATGACGATTGAAAACACTTTGCAGAAACTGACTTCTAGAAATTATGAAAGAATTATCTGAATCCAAACTGGAAACGAGAAAATGAAACAGTACGTAGAGTTCATACTAGAACGTACGGACAATCATGAAATGAATGATTTGTCAAACATGCAAGATCTGATTGATGCCAGCACTATGGAGATTTCAATGTAGAATCTACATGCGCAAAGATCGTACTAGATGTACGGATATCAGCCATCAGCCGATCAACAAAAACTGGCGCGCCCTCCAGCTAAACCTAACTCACTAGGTATCCACCTACACAAATGCAAGTATTTATAACAGCAGTAACAATGACAAAAGTGGCTATTTCCCCCTTTTGATAGTCCATTTTTAAAACCAACCATCTGTTTCAAAAAATCATTAATTATGCTGGCACATTTCTTTAGAGGTTAAACCAAGATGTACTGTCAAAAAAATATTATTTATGACTTTTTCTGACTTTATTTATGTGCTTCATACTAAGAAACCCATTTTGTGCAAGAAATAACCTGTTGGTCATTGACTTTATAATATCCCATGGCCTCAAAATTTTTTAGACATTCTCCATTTTTCTTGGATATTCTGAACAAAATTTTATGTAAGTAGGTATTAACTAGTGTGAACCTTGATTTTGGTCATGGAGCAATCCAGTGTTGGTAATATCATGTGATTGCACTAGCTACTGCCTCCCATTTGTGTCGTTCCTTGAGTTCTCATCATGTTCTATCAATGAAATTATCACATACTACAACATGCTCCAACTTTACCACATTATGTTATTGAAGAGGGAAAAGTTATGCTGAGCACAAACAATTGTAAACATGTTTTTATTATTGACACATAGACATAGCAGTAATAAGCATGTAAAACCCATTCAAACCCAAATAAAAAAGGAGTAACATTATTAAAAGCATGTTGTGCCATATCAATTCTTTTCTAACCCAACGTTTTATACACCAAAACTGGGGCGCATGCAGGCCGCTATTAATGATAAGAGCACTTACAACATAATACTAGTATTATTTTGTGTACTACAATACTTACCTACGTTAGTATTGTACTTACCATGATGTGGGCTGATCAACAAATTGGCTTGGTCATAGCCACGGCCTTGTCCAATCACATCCTTCGTGCTTATAGCAAGACTAAATCTCGTCTACCTTCGCAATGCAAATGCGACGAGTTCGTTCACTGTACTTCATGCAAATCTGTTACGCATAAGAAACAATGCACTACTATTCATACTTGTGTGACTCTACCTGCTAAGTAGTCGTCACTTAACTAATATAAGGATGCATATATATAATATATCCATATAAGCAAATAATCACATTACATTAAGCCGTCCGTCTTGATTGGGCTCTGGTTGCTAGTAGACGGTATTACTTTATTAACATGCATTCATGCTGAGCATTTTCATCTCACTGCCTCACAATAAAATACTTATTATAATAGAGGAGCTCAGTGGAGTGAGCAGCAATAGCACTAACACCTCTATTACTTATTACTCTACTTTAACATTGCTTTCTACCTAGAAAGCACTTCATCATGGCTTTTAGATGCTGGGTGTTGGAGGTGCGTTTTTCAGCATTGTTCTGCATTTTTATTTGTCTCAAAAATCAAAAAGTCTTGAGTTGAATAGGTTTGAATTTGCGTGGATATTGGACAACCATGTTATCAATCCCCACCAAAGACTTCGAAGCCTCTGACATCAATGATGTAGAGTCCGAACTCAAGAAACTCTCCCCCGAAGCAAGTGATTTTGCATCGAAAAACAAGAACGAGGATGGCGAGTCGATCATCGCAGTTGTTGCAAAGGGTGTGTTCGCTGAGTAAGCTCCGACATAAGGGTCTCTGTACTCTCGTGAAATTAAATTTTTGCAGCCTAACGCTGTCAGATGTGCAACAATTCACCATATTTTTTTCTAGGGTTTTGGCATTCGTTGGTTATATTTCGTTCCTGGCCACATTCTCTGGAGATACTGAGCGAGAAGAGCGTTTCCTTTCTAATTTGGAAGGACGTTTTCTTATTGCCAACTGTACAACATATCCGAGTGCACCTTATTGCAACGGTGGTGGAATCAATTGTACACTTTATCCGCAATCGACGGAGTGCGGCGGGCCTGTCAATTGCACGAGTTTCCCAGAATCAGTAGATTGTGGTGGAGATATGGATTGTTATTTCAACCCAGACAACCCTTTCTGCCAAGCAAATCAGACCACCCAAGCGCCAACAAAATCGCCAACCAAATCCCCAACAGTTTCTCCAACAACTCGCCCCACGAAATCACTGATGCAAATTACGTTGAATCCGACTCAAAGCCCTACCAACCAACCTACTTCAAGCCCAACAAAGCAACCTTCGCTCTCTTGTTCATTCCAAGTATATAACATCAAGGCATCATGGGAAGCAGCTGTTGTTTATGAACACGCAGATATTACTGTCGAAGACTTCGGCAATGAAACAGTTACGACTGAATTGACAGATTACATGTCTTTTGGTGCGTTCAAATTTGTAAATAGAGTCAATATTATGCGTTGATTTTACTGACATGGCATTTCTTTGTTTGTTTTGCAGCATCCGGACTTGAGGGCAAAGTTGTCGAAGGCAGTCACACTGTTATGTTAGATTTTGCTGTAGCAAATGAAGGCAGTGGTTCTATTTTGACCTTGGGTGTGGACCCTGACAATGCTGCAAGGCCAGATGAAATTGAGTTTATTCCACCAGGAATGATTAATGCGTTGGGCATGACCTTGAACAGTGTGAACACCGACCTGGTTCTCACGTGAGCAGTGCTTTGGGTTGGAACAGAATATTTTGACCTCTACAACGAAATGGGACCGGCTCAGCACGGCTTCTTTGGAATCATCAGCGAGGGAACATGCCAGTTCGAACACTTTCATTTTTCGCCGTAAGCTCATTGCTGTGTTTTAATTATGTTGAGTCCGTCCTACCTTGCTTCTTACAACTTCCGTTGCTAAACTCTGTGACTGCCTTCTTCAATGCAGCCACCCAGATTCCGTTTCTGGTTTAGAAAATTTCAATGTAGAGCAGTTCGAGTTCGGGACTGTTGGAACGGAATCAGTAAGATATGATTTCTGTTCAGTCGAATCAAAATAACTCTCAATGGTACTCTCTCATACTTTGATTTTCATTGCTGATCATCAACATCCCAGCCAACAAAGCAACCGACCAGGTCCCCAACGGCTTCTCCGACGGCACGCCCCACGAAATCACCAATGCAAATTACGTTGAATCCGACTCAAAGCCCTACCAACAGCCCCACAGCACGCCCCACAAAATCGCCAATGCAAATTACGATGAATCCTACTTCTGGTCCCACTACATCTCCAACTCCGTCCCCCACCACTCAAGCAGAAGGACAAGCACATGGCTTGTTCTATCCCGATTGGGAGGGAGGGGATATTACTTGTCTTAACGATGGAAATCAACCTGAGTACATGACTTTGAATCCGTCTTGGATGAGGACCTCCCTAGAAGCATGCTGCACATCGTACGTATACATTGTTTTCATTTCGATACTCTTTTTCCTTTGCATTTTGGGCGAATGTTCTCACATTTGTTAATTTCATATAATCT
>JALLOT010004725.1:0-10042 GCA_036939595.1 Thalassiosira livingstoniorum
CCTGTCTCCTGCTCTGTCAGTGTTGACAAAAGTATTCTTGTCATTGGATGCACCGCAAACAGTTCCAACCTTTTGATCTACTACTTTCAGATGCCCATTGGAGATGCCGCTTTCACAAAAGATCTTCATGAGCATTTAATTGACAATCAAGAAGCAAGAGCAAAGTATGGTTTTATTGTAACTTACCCCAGAACAACTGCTGAAGGAGAAATAATTATGCAAGGTCCGAAAAGTAAGTATCCATTTGAACAGTTCATATTCATGCAAGATGATGTATCAGAGGAAGGCGTTGCAGCTTTTGGAAAAGAGTTGGCAACACTTTTTGTTGCGGTAACAAAACCATATGTGAACAAAAATATTCGTATCCCAGTGAAAGCAAGATTTGGATGTGTTGATGCCATGGACGTACCTCTAGACACACGCATGAGCAAGGCAAATGCTGCGGAAGTTATTGCCTTGATATACGAGCGTTTTATTGACAATGAAACTTTCTGGGGTCCAGTCGGGGATGAAGTTATTGCAGCAAATTTTGTTATTTCTGGTGTCGCGATTGGAAAGGATATGATTAAGACAGATGCAATGCTTAAATCACTCAAGTCCAAAGAATAAACTTTGTTCCGATCATTTGTATCACAAATTTATATGCTTTAGTCTGAAAGAGGACAATTAAGAATAATAAATTGAATGTGTTAGTCTAAGATCAAATAAAGACTGTCAATCATATTCATTCAGATTGAATACACTTACATATTAGAATACAAAACTCTGAGATTAAGACATTAAAGCTTTTGTATTAAATTTCATACATCCCGATAAGTCATCCCATGACAAAAAGCAGTCTTCTTTTTCATCTACGGACAACATAGTAGTTACGTTCTCCCCATCGAAGCACACCAAAGACCAGTTGCAGGCACCATAGCCATTGATGGTATAGAAATTCTGCAATGATTTACTCCCAGTTTCCCACTTACCACCAATGAATTTATGATTGTCGGATGACACAGTACCTCCGACAAGATGTGGGAGTGACAGATAATGATCTTTGCGGATCTCCTTCCGTGCAAGATAGCACATTGTTTGCTCAATCATGTTGCTGGTGACATTATGATTAAACAATTTGCATAGCTCATGCATGAGCTCTGCAGTCTTTTTGACAATGTTCGTAGATTTTTTTCTCTGCCTCATTTGTTCCTTTAGAAATACTTTTACAGCACCACCCCAATGCAATGGCAGATAAACATAGAACTGCAAGTCAATGATGCCAAACAAAGCCAAAAGAATAACAAGTCCAGTTGCTCTGACAGGACCAATACCATCCAGAGATTCCATCTTCTTCACAAGGTCATGGCAATATTGGATCCGTGCTTCCTTTCCACCCTTGGTCTTGGGACTGCTCTTTTCATTTTTCATCTTCAAATCAAAAACAGAGCACCAAGACAGAACAAGTTCAACAACATCTCCAATCATTTCGTCACAGTACAAATGATTGGAAGAGGCACGGTATCTCTGCATGCCTGCACTTCCAACATCCTTTGCGTTCTTGATGTTCTTGCCTTTGAGATTGCAGCAAATCTCAGCTAGTTGAATGTAAAAGGATTTTCGGGGATTGTACTTATCACTCATTATTTTAAGTGCTTCACAAACAGCGGTGGTTGTATTGCACTGGTCAGCAAAAAAAATAAGAATTTCAGTGCACTGTTCTTTGGTCAGGCCATTCTTCATTGCAAAGAATTTAATGGCATGCAAAAGAGCGGACCACATAGACTGGAAATGCAATACATAAGGACAAAAGATTGAGCAAAGAGATTAAAATAAATCATTTAGGATCTATCACTTACCATTTTGTCAGTTTGCTCTGTACGAGAACACCCTGGTCCATTAAATCTCGTGGTGGCAGGCATTTGCTTCATATCCTCTGCAATTGCTGCATACTTCTTCTTATCAAACACGTTCTTTACATAGTTTGTCTCATCATTGTGGAATGCATCAATAAGTTGCTGTCTCCCCAGTGACTCACTTGGCACATCCAAGACAAATTTCCTTTCCCTCTCCTTCTGATTGCATTTGTAGTCCAACACCTTTCTGTTGTAAAAGAGAATCGACATATTAACAATGTCATCTTTCATGTTAGCATTGTCAAGATTTTGTTGAACCTCCATGCTGAATTCATTACGATGCATGGGAATGCTTAGCTGAAAGGTATGGTCAAACTGTGATGATTTTGGAGGGGGGTTCATTAAGTCACAATGAGCTCTCAACCTCTGCTTTCCTATAAGTGCGGTTGCCACTGCATAAAGTCCACGATTGCTTAGAGGAAGACTCAGCCGAGTCTTCCATTCTTCAAGGCACTTCAATGCATCTGGAGAGCGATCAATCATATCAAAGAACTCAGTGCCCTCCAAATACTCATTTGACACGAAGTCTATCAAATTTGCAAATGCCTGCCACCCAACATCAGATATTTCTTCAGGTTTCTTGATTAATTGCAACATGGCACCCCCAAAGTGATGTTCTGCCTCGTAAATTCTACAATTTGATTGAGTAATTCCTAGATTAGTTCTTAAATCAATACAAGAGGAGTTTGGTTTTGCTTTCTGTATGATTTCAAAAGGAAACAATGTAGTTAGTTTTATTTGTGATTCAATAGAAAAAAGTGATTGAGGAACTTACACTAGTAACAGCTGGGTCCAGATGTACAAAGACTCTTCTGGCCAGAGCAACAAGAATTCTTTGCTTTTTAGAATAATTCTTCCTACTTTCTGGAAGATTTTTCAAGTGTTTAAATAACACTGTACCTACCATGTCCTCATCAGTTTGAACATGAACTGTTGGGATGCCTAACTTCTCTTGCATTTGTTTTAGCAAAAGCAATGCATTTTCCCCACAAGTAAAATGAGGGACACTATGGAGCTTCCAAGCAATGTATTCTTGCCCATTTGCATTTCTACTGGCAATTTCACATCTGCAGTTATCAACATCCAAAACTTCACGTAATCCAGCCATAAATTCATCGGAGAGCACCTCTTCGATTGTATGCCCATGCGCGGCAAAATAGTCCCAAGCCTCCTTGTTGTAATCTGTAAGACAAAGATATTCTGTCTCCATGGCTTAAAGGTATGCAATCATAAAGGTGTCATTGAAAATACAACATGTAAATATTTGAACTCAAATGAAGATGATATGTACAAATGGAATAGGAATCTTTGGATTGAAGATCAAAAATCCAGGCAAAAGATTCCTTTTTCTTTCTCTTTTGGCAGCTTCCCTTTCAATATTGCTTTTGTTTTGTTGTTCTGTATGATAACAGTCTTGTTGCCCCTTCTCTTCTTTTTTGGCTGCCTATCTTCCAGTCTCTTGTACGAAAGCAAATCCTCCTCATCATCCGACTCACTATCAGTCAGAAGGAAGGTTTCTTCCGTATCAGTTGACTCTGCAGTGCTTGCAGTGTCTACACTGAAGTCATCCCCATGCATGCGCATGCACACCAATTCAGGAGGATCTTCCTCTTCCGAATCCAAATCCAAAAGGTCACAATGATTGGCATCACCAGAGTGTAGATTCTCCATCATGTTCAATCTTGTATGGAATGCAATCAATCTTTCTCTCTTTTTGGAATGGAGTGCTTGTTTAAGGACATGCCTCTCTCCCCTGTTGGTTGAATGTGACACTTGTTTAAATCGAGGACTGTAGAAAGTTGTAAGGAAGTATTGGATTTGATCAAAATGATAAAATAAAACCACACTTATGCATAACTGTGCAAATAACAATTATAATAATCAGCCTGGCTGCGTAGCCTATTGATATCTGACCATATTTGTTTTCTCTCTTGCTCAAACTGATCTCTCTCAATTGACTTTTCAATCTTGTGGCAGAAGGTTGCACTTTCCATCAAATGCCCAGCATATTTTATTTTTTTTGAACAAGCATTTCCAATTGCTACCAGAATTTTCCTGGTTTTGCATCGTCTTCTTTTTTCATTCCTATCACTAGTTGAAAAATGCTTCCTGTCCTTGGTGCTATATCCAATCCATGCAACTTCAGAAGGGAATGGTACACTTGATGGCTCTTCAAACGCCTTGGGTTTGAGTAATGAAAAAAAGCTATCAATTCCATACTTGCGCTGTGCTTGTTGAGACGGACTCCTCTTCTGAGTTTTCTGCTTTGATTTGGTGGTAACCATGTTGGTTGTTGCCTGCTCTTAGATGATAATTAAGCAGGTTGTGTGGCTGGCTTTTCTCATTCACCAACCAATGTACTACCCAAGACAACAAGCCCGGAGATTCACGATACGTAAATTCTTCCGATCAGCAAGTGTTCAGGGTTCCATTGCATGTGTAGGTCCAAAGATTGTTGATTTCTAATTTGGATGATAGAATATTTTTTATTGGATGAAATAATATAAAAATTCTGTGGTTTGTTAAATGAAAAATAGAGCCATTTTGGTGAGTTAAAAGTCATAAAAAAAATTTTGCAAGGGATCGCCCCAATTCTGGTTGTAGGGCGGTTTTAATGGCTCTATCCTGCCGGATTTTTGGGAGTGTTTCTCTCCTTTAATCTGGCACTAGTGGCTCAGAAGTCCCACAATATCAAAAACCGACTGCAAATTTCCACAAACTCACATCCATCTTCCAAAAAATAGAAACACACCTGCATTGTACAAAATGGAAGGATGTGTATTTTGAGTTAGAATCATCACAGTAGAGCTCCATTGTCTCCATCAAGCTCCATTGTTACCTTCAAGCTCCATCATCTCCATTAAGCTCCATTTTATCTCTGTCATCTTCGTTGTCTCGGTTGCTGGCATCAAAGTCCGTTGTCTCCTTTGACAAAGTTTCCATCCATCTCCATTGAGCTCTGTTGTCTCCTTTGACAAAGTCTCCATCCATCTGCATTGAGCTCCATCATCTCTTTCAATATCCATCGTCTCTATCAAGCTCCACGTCTGACATCAAATTCCATTGTATCCTTCAACAAAAGTCCATGGTTGTTAGAATACAGGGCTGACCACTCAGCCATTAACCGGTTAATGGCTGAGTGGTCAGCCCTGTATTCTAACAACCATGGACTTTTGTTGAAGGATACAATGGAATTTGATGTCAGACGTGGAGCTTGATAGAGACGATGGATATTGAAAGAGATGATGGAGCTCAATGCAGATGGATGGAGACTTTGTCAAAGGAGACAACAGAGCTCAATGGAGATGGATGGAAACTTTGTCAAAGGAGACAACGGACTTTGATGCCAGCAACCGAGACAACGAAGATGACAGAGATAAAATGGAGCTTAATGGAGATGATGGAGCTTGAAGGTAACAATGGAGCTTGATGGAGACAATGGAGCTCTACTGTGATGATTCTAACTCAAAATACACATCCTTCCATTTTGTACAATGCAGGTGTGTTTCTATTTTTTGGAAGATGGATGTGAGTTTGTGGAAATTTGCAGTCGGTTTTTGATATTGTGGGACTTCTGAGCCACTAGTGCCAGATTAAAGGAGAGAAACACTCCCAAAAATCCGGCAGGATAGAGCCATTAAAACCGCCCTACAACCAGAATTGGGGCGATCCCTTGCAAAATTTTTTTTATGACTTTTAACTCACCAAAATGGCTCTATTTTTCATTTAACAAACCACAGAATTTTTATATTATTTCATCCAATAAAAAATATTCTATCATCCAAATTAGAAATCAACAATCTTTGGACCTACACATGCAATGGAACCCTGAACACTTGCTGATCGGAAGAATTTACGTATCGTGAATCTCCGGGCTTGTTGTCTTGGGTAGTACATTGGTTGGTGAATGAGAAAAGCCAGCCACACAACCTGCTTAATTATCATCTAAGAGCAGGCAACAACCAACATGGTTACCACCAAATCAAAGCAGAAAACTCAGAAGAGGAGTCCGTCTCAACAAGCACAGCGCAAGTATGGAATTGATAGCTTTTTTTCATTACTCAAACCCAAGGCGTTTGAAGAGCCATCAAGTGTACCATTCCCTTCTGAAGTTGCATGGATTGGATATAGCACCAAGGACAGGAAGCATTTTTCAACTAGTGATAGGAATGAAAAAAGAAGACGATGCAAAACCAGGAAAATTCTGGTAGCAATTGGAAATGCTTGTTCAAAAAAAATAAAATATGCTGGGCATTTGATGGAAAGTGCAACCTTCTGCCACAAGATTGAAAAGTCAATTGAGAGAGATCAGTTTGAGCAAGAGAGAAAACAAATATGGTCAGATATCAATAGGCTACGCAGCCAGGCTGATTATTATAATTGTTATTTGCACAGTTATGCATAAGTGTGGTTTTATTTTATCATTTTGATCAAATCCAATACTTCCTTACAACTTTCTACAGTCCTCGATTTAAACAAGTGTCACATTCAACCAACAGGGGAGAGAGGCATGTCCTTAAACAAGCACTCCATTCCAAAAAGAGAGAAAGATTGATTGCATTCCATACAAGATTGAACATGATGGAGAATCTACACTCTGGTGATGCCAATCATTGTGACCTTTTGGATTTGGATTCGGAAGAGGAAGATCCTCCTGAATTGGTGTGCATGCGCATGCATGGGGATGACTTCAGTGTAGACACTGCAAGCACTGCAGAGTCAACTGATACGGAAGAAACCTTCCTTCTGACTGATAGTGAGTCGGATGATGAGGAGGATTTGCTTTCGTACAAGAGACTGGAAGATAGGCAGCCAAAAAAGAAGAGAAGGGGCAACAAGACTGTTATCATACAGAACAACAAAACAAAAGCAATATTGAAAGGGAAGCTGCCAAAAGAGAAAGAAAAAGGAATCTTTTGCCTGGATTTTTGATCTTCAATCCAAAGATTCCTATTCCATTTGTACATATCATCTTCATTTGAGTTCAAATATTTACATGTTGTATTTTCAATGACACCTTTATGATTGCATACCTTTAAGCCATGGAGACAGAATATCTTTGTCTTACAGATTACAACAAGGAGGCTTGGGACTATTTTGCCGCGCATGGGCATACAATCGAAGAGGTGCTCTCCGATGAATTTATGGCTGGATTACGTGAAGTTTTGGATGTTGATAACTGCAGATGTGAAATTGCCAGTAGAAATGCAAATGGGCAAGAATACATTGCTTGGAAGCTCCATAGTGTCCCTCATTTTACTTGTGGGGAAAATGCATTGCTTTTGCTAAAACAAATGCAAGAGAAGTTAGGCATCCCAACAGTTCATGTTCAAACTGATGAGGACATGGTAGGTACAGTGTTATTTAAACACTTGAAAAATCTTCCAGAAAGTAGGAAGAATTATTCTAAAAAGCAAAGAATTCTTGTTGCTCTGGCCAGAAGAGTCTTTGTACATCTGGACCCAGCTGTTACTAGTGTAAGTTCCTCAATCACTTTTTTCTATTGAATCACAAATAAAACTAACTACATTGTTTCCTTTTGAAATCATACAGAAAGCAAAACCAAACTCCTCTTGTATTGATTTAAGAACTAATCTAGGAATTACTCAATCAAATTGTAGAATTTACGAGGCAGAACATCACTTTGGGGGTGCCATGTTGCAATTAATCAAGAAACCTGAAGAAATATCTGATGTTGGGTGGCAGGCATTTGCAAATTTGATAGACTTCGTGTCAAATGAGTATTTGGAGGGCACTGAGTTCTTTGATATGATTGATCGCTCTCCAGATGCATTGAAGTGCCTTGAAGAATGGAAGACTCGGCTGAGTCTTCCTCTAAGCAATCGTGGACTTTATGCAGTGGCAACCGCACTTATAGGAAAGCAGAGGTTGAGAGCTCATTGTGACTTAATGAACCCCCCTCCAAAATCATCACAGTTTGACCATACCTTTCAGCTAAGCATTCCCATGCATCGTAATGAATTCAGCATGGAGGTTCAACAAAATCTTGACAATGCTAACATGAAAGATGACATTGTTAATATGTCGATTCTCTTTTACAACAGAAAGGTGTTGGACTACAAATGCAATCAGAAGGAGAGGGAAAGGAAATTTGTCTTGGATGTGCCAAGTGAGTCACTGGGGAGACAGCAACTTATTGATGCATTCCACAATGATGAGACAAACTATGTAAAGAACGTGTTTGATAAGAAGAAGTATGCAGCAATTGCAGAGGATATGAAGCAAATGCCTGCCACCACGAGATTTAATGGACCAGGGTGTTCTCGTACAGAGCAAACTGACAAAATGGTAAGTGATAGATCCTAAATGATTTATTTTAATCTCTTTGCTCAATCTTTTGTCCTTATGTATTGCATTTCCAGTCTATGTGGTCCGCTCTTTTGCATGCCATTAAATTCTTTGCAATGAAGAATGGCCTGACCAAAGAACAGTGCACTGAAATTCTTATTTTTTTTGCTGACCAGTGCAATACAACCACCGCTGTTTGTGAAGCACTTAAAATAATGAGTGATAAGTACAATCCCCGAAAATCCTTTTACATTCAACTAGCTGAGATTTGCTGCAATCTCAAAGGCAAGAACATCAAGAACGCAAAGGATGTTGGAAGTGCAGGCATGCAGAGATACCGTGCCTCTTCCAATCATTTGTACTGTGACGAAATGATTGGAGATGTTGTTGAACTTGTTCTGTCTTGGTGCTCTGTTTTTGATTTGAAGATGAAAAATGAAAAGAGCAGTCCCAAGACCAAGGGTGGAAAGGAAGCACGGATCCAATATTGCCATGACCTTGTGAAGAAGATGGAATCTCTGGATGGTATTGGTCCTGTCAGAGCAACTGGACTTGTTATTCTTTTGGCTTTGTTTGGCATCATTGACTTGCAGTTCTATGTTTATCTGCCATTGCATTGGGGTGGTGCTGTAAAAGTATTTCTAAAGGAACAAATGAGGCAGAGAAAAAAATCTACGAACATTGTCAAAAAGACTGCAGAGCTCATGCATGAGCTATGCAAATTGTTTAATCATAATGTCACCAGCAACATGATTGAGCAAACAATGTGCTATCTTGCACGGAAGGAGATCCGCAAAGATCATTATCTGTCACTCCCACATCTTGTCGGAGGTACTGTGTCATCCGACAATCATAAATTCATTGGTGGTAAGTGGGAAACTGGGAGTAAATCATTGCAGAATTTCTATACCATCAATGGCTATGGTGCCTGCAACTGGTCTTTGGTGTGCTTCGATGGGGAGAACGTAACTACTATGTTGTCCGTAGATGAAAAAGAAGACTGCTTTTTGTCATGGGATGACTTATCGGGATGTATGAAATTTAATACAAAAGCTTTAATGTCTTAATCTCAGAGTTTTGTATTCTAATATGTAAGTGTATTCAATCTGAATGAATATGATTGACAGTCTTTATTTGATCTTAGACTAACACATTCAATTTATTATTCTTAATTGTCCTCTTTCAGACTAAAGCATATAAATTTGTGATACAAATGATCGGAACAAAGTTTATTCTTTGGACTTGAGTGATTTAAGCATTGCATCTGTCTTAATCATATCCTTTCCAATCGCGACACCAGAAATAACAAAATTTGCTGCAATAACTTCATCCCCGACTGGACCCCAGAAAGTTTCATTGTCAATAAAACGCTCGTATATCAAGGCAATAACTTCCGCAGCATTTGCCTTGCTCATGCGTGTGTCTAGAGGTACGTCCATGGCATCAACACATCCAAATCTTGCTTTCACTGGGATACGAATATTTTTGTTCACATATGGTTTTGTTACCGCAACAAAAAGTGTTGCCAACTCTTTTCCAAAAGCTGCAACGCCTTCCTCTGATACATCATCTTGCATGAATATGAACTGTTCAAATGGATACTTACTTTTCGGACCTTGCATAATTATTTCTCCTTCAGCAGTTGTTCTGGGGTAAGTTACAATAAAACCATACTTTGCTCTTGCTTCTTGATTGTCAATTAAATGCTCATGAAGATCTTTTGTGAAAGCGGCATCTCCAATGGGCATCTGAAAGTAGTAGATCAAAAGGTTGGAACTGTTTGCGGTGCATCCAATGACAAGAATACTTTTGTCAACACTGACAGAGCAGGAGACAGG